>JAHWFP010064029.1:229438-253602 GCA_023313725.1 Lithobius niger
TTGAAAATTCGCCGACGTTCATCAAAAACAGTTGAGTGAGTTGACATCTATAAATTGGGCATTAGTATCGGTGCAAACTGAATGTAGGACAAAAAATGTGTGGATTTGGGGAATTTTAAGCTGGATTTAAGTGTAAGTCAACCATTTGAAAAAATCAAACACACCTTTAATAGTCACGACTTTTTCGTTAAATAAAAATTAGTATGAAAAAGGTTGTTATTTTTTTACTACAAAATGTGTAAAAAAAAATTTTTTTAAAGCCTCATCCCTCTGTGCCCGAGAACCGAATGTGTAAAAAAAAAAAACCTCATCCCTCGTTAGTTTTTAACTTTTTTGTGCCCGAGAACCACTTTTTTAACTTTGCATGGGCTTAGTAAAAATTTTGACAGCAAAGTTTTACGTTACCCAAAAGTGAAAAATGTAATTTTTTATGCATGTATGTGTTTTTTTCTTTCTTAAAACATCCAGTGATTTACACTATACATAAGTAAGACTGGCTAGTATTCAAGATTAAAGCAATGTCTAAAATGACGATGTCTAAAATGACGATGACGTAGACTAAATAAGTAAAAACAAATTTTTCTCAGCGCTGCTGCATCTTAGGAAACTCCCCAAAGTTTGGCTATTTTTTTAATTAAAAAAATTCATACTCATCGCGTATTGTCTATTAAGCTTTCTATTTGTGAGGATTTTGGACGAATGGCTGTGATTCATTAGCACCCATTTGCCATCTTAGAATGGTACTAGTATAAGGATTCATCCTACATTTTAAAATTACATGATGCTTGCTAAAAAAAATTGTATAACTGGATGTTTGTTAGGATATTATGATCTTGTATTAACCTTAACGGACCTGTTGGACCTTCTTTGTGCTTGGGGAAAACAGCATCCTCTTTACAGTGGTTTAGCCAGGGTAGGTGGCCGGAGAGGCGGTTACCCCAGAATCCATTATCGAATTTAGACACGAGTGCTATCCCAATGATCTGTGACGCCCTTTTTACAAAAAGTATCTCAGAGCGCTCAAGCGGGTGCAAAGACGGGCTATTTGTCTGGCATCAAAGATGCCTGCAAATCCTTAAACTGCCTTCCCTGTGTTGGAGATTCATTCGAGGTGCCACCATAACCCTTTACAAGAACAGGGTTACAGAGGGCCAGTTCTTCGCTATCATTTCTTGGTTAATACCCGGGCACATACGCGCGGCCATCCGCTGAAACTACGGTTGACTATCATCGACATGAATGGGCACGTCACACCATCTTTGCCCGGGTTATTCACATTTGGAACGCCTTTCCGGAACCTGTTGGTAGTGTTATGGTTGCCTCAAGCACCAATGCCTTCAAGAATGCCTTCGATAAGCACTACGCTGGTGCACCAGAACTTGTGTACCTTTTCGACTAGGCTTGCTGTCCATTGTGCCTGTTGCTGTTTTTTCTTCTTTTTTTTTGTGTGTTATTTTATATCCCCTCAATGTAGTGTTTGTAGTCGTTGACTGTGTTAGTTGTTGTTGATTATTCTGTCTGTCTTGTGTTTTTTTTTTGTGTTAATTATTTATTTCGCATTTTGTAATGCCCGGACGTGGTGATTTAATGCTAATCAATTAAAGTTAAAGTGGCACTTCATTTTACGGCAATGTTTCTATCGTTTCCCCCCTTCAGCAAAAATCCTGGCTCAGCTACTGCCTTATCACCGTTTTCTGTAAATAGTTCATTAAATCCACATATCTTTTTTGGGAAAATATTTTTAAAGTTTTGTTTTGGCCTTCTATGCAAATGATTTGTCAAACAAATTCAATAATAAATGTAAAATGTATTTACAGATGGTTGCAGCAGAAGCATTAATAGCTGCAGCGTCAAAGAAAGACAAGTGTACCACTATTGTTAGTCAAGGAACTAACATATTGAAGAAATTGTTCCAGTCGAAGAGTGACAACATCAGAGTGAGAGCATTAGTGGTAAGGTGGTTCATCCTCTTTCTCCTTCCCCAGAAAGGAATGGTATTTTCATTTACTTTTTTCTAGATAAGACTTTTTTCCCCTTAAGTTTATGCTTTTGTCATGGAACTGGAGAGATAGTATACTATCACACGTAGTGTTATAGTACACAAGTCCATGATTTCCTTAAGCATAAGCTGATGGGTCATAATCTGACCATTTCGCTTCGTCATTAGAGATAAGAAAATTTTCATGATCGCAGATTTTGCATATGCTTTAAAAATAAAGAATACTAGAAAGTTCTTGGAGTAGAGAGTTAGTGGACTTCTGCAGGTTCCAAAAAAGTATTGTTGATGTCGCGGAATTTCAGAAAACTCGCGACAATGTGAATTTTTTTTGCCAAATTCCCAAAAAAGGTTAAAGGCACAAAAAAAAAGAATTTTATCATGAGAAAGGCTAATTAGAAGTGTTACTGAAATTCTTCTGTTGTTGATTAGAGCCAACAATGCTGTATTTCTGGTTTTAGCGGGGTAAGAGACACTTATGTCATGAAGTAGAGTGCTGTTTTTTTTTGCGTTTAGTTGAAATCGGGCTTACATTGACCAATATAGCTGTTCTGTTTGTCTACACTATATACCACAAAATTGATAAAAAATGTCACAGATTTTTGTCCAACTCGCAGCAGAAATTACCACGGAAGTGGCTGAAAAAATGTCGCGGAAATTACGCATCCCTACTCATCATATTTACGTGGATAGTGGGGATACACTGCACTGACCTAGAATCACGAAATAGCGGTATAAAGTGTTTGAATTGCAGATGACTTTAAAGCAGCAGCGTGGGATTGGTTGAGACTAAAATTTCTTCAGATGAAAACTCGATTTGCATAACTGAAACCAATATACAGTAATTTGATTTACAGATTATGAGGTTAATGAGAATGTTTGACTGTTGCAATACAATTAGTGTGTTGGAATAAAATTGCATCGCTCGTCTTGTAATGCTGGTTTGCAATAGGACTGTAAGGTGTTTGTGACAGAGTTGATGAGAGGAAGTCATTTATTAGGGATTGACTGAATCTACTTTTACAAAATCCAGGTTAGATCCTGGTAATTTATACAAGTTTTGCCAAATCTGATGCGGATGCTAACCGAATTCCCCCCCCCCCCCAAAAAAAACCCTTTATTTCAGACATTTGATTACGCAGACTGAATTTCCGCTCTACTTGAAAGGCAACCTAAAAAATTTAGGCCGCGAAAAAAAAAATTGTTGGTTCTCAGGCTCTGCCTGGTGACGTTTTTTTGGCTATGTAAATAAGTGACCCGTAAAAGGTTACTTAAGTAAAAGAGAAATGAGCTGTCTTACACATAACGTTATCCAGCAAGCATTAGTTTTAGTTGGAAGTAGTTTAGAAATTTACTACCACAATCTAAACAGAAAAAAAAAAACAATTTGAGATGCTAGTTTACTTAGTTTCAAACCGAAATAAAAAATAAAAATAAAAGCAAAAGCCTGGTCACCGGGTGACTTCTTGGGCTTGTAAATAATCCCCGAGAACCAAAATATTTTCTTTCCATAGGCGAAAAAGACTGAGCAAACATTTTTGAAACTGTGTTCATTGTTTTTTTTTCTTGTTTTTAATTTCCGAAGAGTTTATGCTATCCATTTGAAATTGCCTACATTAGAAAGCTGGTGAAAAAAATGTTTCGAATGGTGTATTGGAATGTCCAAATTGACCAAAAATTAGCGAGCTTATTGAAAAATCTGTTTGCCTATAAAAATAGTGCCGAATCCCAAAGATCCTGCTTCAGCCCCGGTTCAGATTCGGATTCGCGTGAATCCCTGTTGTTGATGTTTAAAGACTTTTGGCATTTTTAACCACAAGCTTTGCAAATAATGACCGAATGCTGAGGGATTTCAGTTACAAGTGATAGATTAGGTATAATGTAACACGTTTGCCATTTTTATTAAAATTGCAGTAATTGTATCGCTTGAGTTGTAGTTGTTACAAGTAAACAAGCTAAGAATTATTACCATCTGTGTTACAGGGATTGTGCAAACTTAGTTCTCTTGGTGGAACTGATTCTTCTATCCGTCCATTTGCTGATGGCTCCAGCTGCAAGCTGTCGTTAGCGTGTCGCAAGTAAGTTTTGTGGGATTCTGTAACATGCCGATAAATAACATTAGTAGATTATCACTGTACAAGGACTTTTTTTAACTTATTTTTTCTTTCAGGACTCCTTTGTAATTTCTGCTGTATTGCTAAATTTTGCAATTTTGCAATACAGTAGATGTGGTTTTAAAGAATTATTGGTTGTAAGAACAGAATGCAGACAACCTATCTAACTGATGTAGTGTTTAGGGATCGGCTGAATCTGGTCTGAACTGGATCTGAAGCCGGATCTTTAGGGTTCGATTTGGATTCGGTTAAATTTTTAATGTCTTCGATGATTTTTCAATAACTTTGCCAATATTTGGCCAATTTCCATATTCCAATACTTGTAGGGGTGGCCCCGAAGGCTGGGGCTTTGGTTTGGGAGGCAGTGTTGCAAAAGGACTATTGTCTCTTGGTGGCTGGTGCGAAGTTTGGACTCCAAGGGACCTAAGACTTTTATGGCAATATGGCCATGACCATGTTCAGGCCATGGCTGTCCTGCAAGACGATTAGGATAGTCTGCAAACCTAATCTATTTCGCCACTGAACTGTAGTTGCCCTCATCGTTTTATACAATCAGCAGGAAAACGACGATCACGATTCACACTCATTTTCAAAAACTTTAGATATATTTGCTGACATATCTTGCGCAGACACTGATTTATATCTGAAGTTTTTGAAAATGAACGTGAATCGTGATCGTCGTTTTCCTGCTAATAATACTGACTTTCAAAGTAAACCTTACGAATTTTTCTGTTTTATGCACAATTATTGATGTCCTTTTTGCTTTAATCTTTATATTGTACCTTGTGTACGTAACATAGTAAATGTGCCATTCAAAGCGGTTTTACATCAGCTTTCCAATGGAGCTAAGGCCATGCAAAGTTAATTGTTTGGTTTACAGGCGTGTCAACATTTTTAACTCGGTCTTGATCCATCCACTAAAAATCATATTTTCGCCAAATTTTGACCTTTTTTTTGACTTTACAGTATACCATTTCCACCGGTTTGAAACGAGCTTTTCAATGGTGCAAGTTTCAAATCTCTAGCTCAAACCGCTAAGAAGTTATCTGACAAAAACTAACATATTTTTAATACTAGATGAAATAAATAACTTATTAGTAGAATATTATACGTTTTAGGCTGACGCATACTCTTTCGGCTTTGAGCTAGGTAGATGTCAAAGAAATGTGGTCAGTTAAATAAAATAAAAAATAATATGCCTGGTTGCCTGGTGCTTCAATTTAGAACTTGACCCGTAAACCAAACAATTTTTTTTTGCATGGCTAATTTGAAATAGATAGAATAAACTGTTCGGAAGTTATAAGGGAATACCAATGAACAAGTTGTGAAAATAAATACAGATGCAAACCTATTTACGTTGCCTTTTGGAATTAAAAGTCAGACTGCCTGAGCGGGGAATCAACCCACGGCCTTTGAGCCATACTGACACTGCCATTAAAAGGAAACGTCCATAGGCAGCATTTAACATGTGCAAATATTCAATTCCCCGCTCAGGCAGTCTGACATTTAAGTCCAAAAGGCAACGTAAATAGGTTTGCATCTGTATTTATTTAACTCTCGTGTGAGCCTTTGGCTTTTCCATCCTTAAAGTTGTGAAAATGTGTACTCAAGTCTTTACAATTTACTGCTTTACTCCGAGAGAAAATTTAGTCTGTATAAAATGCAAAAGGCTGAAACTATCAACAAATGTTTTTATTTTGGATTCGGTTATGATCTGGATCCGATTTGCCAAATCGTGTAAGTCATCCGGATCCGATACAGATTTGGTAAAATTAGATTCGGTTGATCCTCAGATTCTATTCCGGATATAAAGAATTTTCGGTTATGAAGAACCTTTCTCATTGTCCCTTGAGGTTCTTTGTAAGCGGTATCAACTGTATTTTAACTAAAAGAGCTGTACATGAATCTTGAAGAGATAGGTAAAAGTCATCAACTTCAGTCGAAACTACCCACTTAATTTTGGCAAACTTCGGTCAGTGCTGAAAAATACATTTCCCAAAAATATGCAAAATCATCCTCAAATTGTCATTGTTTCAACAGGAATGATAAACAATGCCAGCGTAATCGACTACTAGCCACCAGAAATAAATTCCTAGAGTAGTTATGGTTAATCATCTCGGTCCACCCACTAAAAATCATATTTTCACCTAATTCTGACCGATTTTGACATTCCAAATAAACCACTTTAACCGGCTAGAAACAAGCTTTTCCATGGTGCAAACTTCAAGTCTCTGGCTTTAAAACCACTTGGAAGTTATTAGGCAAAAAACACACACATGAAACACCAGATGACATACATAAGTAACGTATTTGCAATATGTTACATTATTTAAGCCGACGACATACCTTTTCAGTTTTGAGCTAGGTAGCTGTGCAGCTGCCTTAAAGAGGCACAAGTTTGTTAAATTTAGTGCTACTTCTTCATGTCCTATGTCAACCTGTTTTGGCCAAATTCAAGCAACGCTACATTCAGGGTGTCCATATCAGTCAGGAAATTGGATGTAATGTCAGGAATTTTCACCGCTGCTAAGTGAGGACGATATTATTGCCTCTTACACAGGCTAATGTTAGGCAAAATAAAAATACTTCGAACTACACTTGCTTAGCACCTGTCAATATTGATTCGACTTTTTTTTTTGTTTGGCCTAGTAGGGAAAGTTAGGCCTGTAGCTGAGCAACCACGTGCTGTTTATCAAACACACTTTTGACTAAATTATGCATTCAGAAGTGCTTCTCACACGACAAAATAGTAAATACATACCAAGACCGATTCGTAGCTGGATCTGTTTTTGATAATTTTTTTTTTACGGATTAGGCCTACCATTGTTACTTCGTGTCGCGGAAAACAGTTAGCGTATTTCGCGGTTGATTTCATATAAATCGTGCTTGACATGTGTCTACTTTTGTGGTTTTGGTGGAAAACGGTAGTGTGGGAATGCGGTGCAGAGGCAACACATTTTGTTTTTTTTTTATCAAAAAACATTGGTTCTCCAGAATCCTTAGCTGGGAACAGCCCCTCTCTTTCTCTAAAGAGTCAGTAAGTCAGGAAAAAGTCAGGAATTTTCAACGTGGTGTTGTGGTAGACACCCTGAAATTATATTTATGCATTGTTCTTTGATATAGGTTTCTCATCAGTCCATCCAAGGATCGAGATATTCGCAAATGGGCTGCTGAAGGATTATCTTATTTAACGTTAGATGCTGATATCAAGGAAGAACTCATAGAAGACAAGGCTGCTATGCAAGCTCTCATTGAACTAGCAAAGGTAAGGCAAAAATTTATTACTTTTTATTTTGAAAGGCATTATGTATTAATTAATTTTTATTTGCGTGATTATTTGAACAACTAACCGTTGTATTTTACTTTTGGCATTGCTTTATATTGGTGTTAATCAGTCACCCAACAAAATTTTATTCACTTTCATCAATAATAAAAAAAGCAGCATCCATGTAAACATGTCACTCCTTAGTAATACACGCCTACGTTTTAACATTTTAAAAAACTGTTTTGAAAGGTATTGCGAGGAATCAACTATTTTTAATGGCACTGTCCACGCTCTTCACAACAGAATAGTCTCAGAAAAATCCAGTTTAGGGTATAGGCACTTTTCTCCTTTGTTTGGATACATCAGATTGTTTTAAGCACAAATTTGTTTTCTATTGCTACAAAAATGTACATTACCTACAAATTTTAGCATTTTTATTCTTAAATAAAAATACTAAAATTTGCAGGTAATGTATATTTTTGTTTAAGTAATAGAAACGAATTAGCTGTTGGCCGGCAATTCTCTTTTTATTAATCATAGCATTCAACATTTGTAATTTGCATACTTCTGCAACTAATTTAATTTTTTCATGGTACGTTAAAACAAGCAATGGTAATTCTAATAAGATGATTCCACAGTCCTCGCTCGGAGCTGAAAAATAAAATAAAATTTATTTAACTAGGTTGAGTATCTCCCTCAGTGTTTTTATAGTGAATGGAAGTATATTTTTGATGTATCATCCAATCACAGCCTGGTTATCCTAGTCATGGCTCTGAATAATCTACCGACCAAGCTATTAATAAGTCACTCTTGTGCAAAGTGATGAAGCAGGAATCACAACTAGCTGGCACCACACAAAACCAGAATCTTATCCTTAAATGTTCTAATAGGGCTTCGATTGTTTTCAGTGGGACATCAGTTGCTTCTGGCTCTGACTGGTGCTATCTAGTCAAAACCATAACCACAAGTGTTGCATCATGGTAAGAGAATTGGTCGTTAGGCCGATCGTTCGTTCCCGTTTTAGGTAACGCGTTGCACCATGATACAATATATGCTTCACATGAGCTGTACTGTACAGTGTAGTTACATGGCCACAGTGCATCTTCAGACAATGAATGGTCACCTGAAGTTATTTTACGCATGTTTTAGTAAGAACTGATGTCGGTTTCTATATCAACCAAGATAGCGAGGAGCACACAGAAGTAGCTTAGACGGAAGCTGACTTGAAGAAGATGATATACAATTAGATAAATTCAAATAAATACGAATAAATAACAAATGAAAACCTGTAGGTAATTTAAATGTTACATAAACATTTAGAATAATTTTCATGCTGTAATGCATCAATTAGTCTGTGGTCCTTTCTACGGAGACACAGCTTGCAAACGTCTGCTGACTGAAGCTTATTACAAAATGAAACTGAAAAAGAAAGTGATAGGTTACAACACGTTCGCCACAACTAACAGACTTGGTAATTAATAAATGTATAAGAACAGAAATAAAAAATGTAGAAATTGTTTCATACAGCTGTAAATGGCAAATAATCTTTGCCTGCACACTCCTGAGCTGTCGTCGGCTACAAAATCAGACTAGTTCCAGGCTACGAAATCATGGATTGGACATATCTGCAGCTTGGCACGTGTGGCAAATGTCCTCCCGATAGTTGGAAAGGCCCTCTGCTTGGTGGTGTTTGTTAATTTTGGCTTGTGTTGGCCTCTGTATTTTAATAATTATGTACGGAGATCACCTATTGTCACTAAGAGCGCATCGGCGCTTTAGTGTATGTTGTGGACGTTTTGATGGCACTGCTGCTTATTTTTAAAATAAACCGCCACACTTCTTGGAGGCTACGCCGCCAAGTTTTATGCATCACGGTAGTTTGCCTCCCATTATTTTCTCCAGTTTAGTAGCGTTAAATCCATTAATTTGACCCTGCAAATGTGTAATAACAACACTTGGATCATCTGCTGTTGGTGGTTACGCTTGATCTGCCGATTAATGGTTCTGTGATCGACTTCAAGGTTCTGGGGGCAGCCATGAGCTTTTAGCGAGTGCATCCTACAACGTTTTGTGGAAGGGTTCCACTTCGGATCAAGCCTATGCTAAGCATGTGGGTGATGCCCACATCTTTTGGGCCACCGGTTGGGCTGCCTTGCAGAGAAGCCAATTGCAGGCCTAATGTGTACCGACAAGACGTGAAAAGGGAGACTGCCCTGCTTTGTAGCAGTCCTTACCTGAGCTTCTCTTTCTACAATTGCCGTTCATGATTCTATAAGTGGCCCACGGCTATTTCAGGCCACCAGCATTCTCGCGCTGACTGGGTGCGCATTGCGCAATGGTAGTCCCAAGTGAAGCCCCAGCTTTCAAGCTCGACTGGGTTTCTGTAGAAGGTTCAAGGGTACCCTGTGATGGTGCCGATAAAATGTGCTTGCTTGCAAGGCAACCCTGGTATCTTTCAGCAATCCTGGCGTTCTCGTGACAGTGTTGTTTTCTGGTCTGCAGTGACTAAACTGGGTGCTCTACCAGACCAACCATTGACACCGTTGTGTGCATTAGCGTCACTACAGGGTGGGAGTGGTGGGTAAAACCTATAGGCCTCCAACCTTAGCGTATCCATTGCGCACTATATACTCTCGAGGAGAGAAACAGTTAGTGGCATCTTTACACTTGCGAAGGCCCTAAGTGCTGCAGCATTTCATGCCCTCGCCGCCCTCCTTCCCTAATGTCCTTGCTGTTGAATTGTGACTGAACTGTAAAACTTTATGACAAAGTTTTATTTGGAAGTAAATGAAAGGTCTACCAACAGTTAATATCAGGCAAACAAATTGTGTTGTCAGAATATCGAAACTGGAAGGCCAAACTGGAAGGCCTGTCAGAATATCGAAAATTGGTTTCTACTACTGTGTGTGCGTGTGTCACGTTGTTTTGTGTTTTATTATGACTTTGTATGTGAGGGTAACAGGAAAAAAACACGCAAAAAAATACTGGGCAGTTAAGTCTGTTAAAGGCTTCATTACAACCCTATTTAAAATGTAATGCAGATAGGATTTAATAGCTTCCCCAGCTGTAAGGTATTTTCCTAACTACCTGCAAATTCTTACCTTCAGTAATTACGCTAAAATCACTATTTTACGCTTTCGCTGCTAATTTTAAAAATAAAAATCACAATTTTAGCCAGTTTTTGGTTGCAAAGCTTTTACTAATCCAGGTATTGGAAAAAAATTTCCAACCGATAACTAGATTGTATAATGAACTCTTGTTCTCTTGATTGGTTGGCCCTTGCTGCCATTCGGGACATATAAAAGCTTCGGATTTCAGAGCCCAAGTGTTGATTCCAGTCATGTTGCAACATTGGGGCCATTTAATTTACTGCTTCTACGTAATCCAAATTTTGTAAAGATTATTCCGACGCAATAAACAAAGTTTATTGCTAGTTTGGTCCCTCTACATTAGCGACTCACAAGACTGTGTAATGTTTTATTTTTCCAGACTGGAGATTTGTCTGTGTTGTATGGTGTCATCACAACATTGGTAAACCTGACCAACTGCTACGACACGCAGGAAATCATTCCAGAAATGATCAAACTAGCAGAATTTGCTAAACAACATGTTCCTGAAGAGCATCCTCTGGTAAGGTGTTACTACACAAAACTCACTCTAACCTTCACACTTTTTTGGCATAGTTGACACGACTTGCAGCAAAATCCCAGTGCTTGAAGTGTACCAAAATATGTACCAAAAATGTATACCAAAATACTTAAGTTAACTGTTGAAATAAAATGGTGTGGCGGCACGGTGTGACAGTACAATGCATTGGTTTAAAACAGATTAGTTTGCATACCGGCATTATTTATTACATTTAACTCCTATAATGCAATTTTTTTTTGTATGTATCAGGATGATCCTGATTTCGTTCACAAACGTACAAAACTTCTGGTGGAAATGGGTGTTACAACAGCACTAGTCTCCCTCTCCAAAACTGAGTCACACAACAGTAGAGAGTTGATAGCTAGGTAAGAGGATTTTGAAATGTTGGTCGTAATCCTTGCTTACAATGTCTGTTGACAATAAACCTGATGATATCACTTTTTACAGTAATAGTTTCTAAATCATTGGTGAAAGACTGATACACCAGCGTCACAGCAAGTAGTTTGTGTATGTCAATCCACCTCAAATTCATTCCAAGCCGATCATCGAAATGTCAATCCACAATTCAGTACAATAATTAAGGCTGTGACGGTGCCACTTTCAGATACTAGTTCAATAGTAACTAGTTTATTCAATACTAGGGTGTACCGAACTTTAGTGGTCCGATGCCAATCTGATTCTTGATGTTTTGCCGATACTCGCATCCAAAATATTAATCTATTAATTTGTTTTAACGGCCATTGTAATGTGGTGTAGTTTATTCTAAAGGTAAATAATTATTGATATGTAAACAAATTCAAAGTGTTTGCCTGCGTTCAAAAGGCAGTTACAACGATACCATACTCAGTTATTTCCTTAGCAAAATACCTCAAACACACATCGTAATCTTGAACGGTTCCAGAGTTACTGATCTGATATTGTAAATTTCAGAACCAAACTGATCGATGACCAATCCTTTACTGATTCTGATCCAATACTGATAGTATCCAATCAAAACCTAGCCAAAAATATGGAGCGTAACTAAATACTGTAACAGCCTGATTTGATTAATTTGTTTACTTTTAATAATATTGATTGTTCACATGCAACTTCTTACGGTAGTTGATGAGTAGTTTTGATTTATATTTTACTTGGTTATAATGGATAAACCTAGTTTTATCTGTAAATTTTCATGGCGATTAGCATTCTCAGATGGTCTTCAGGGTTCACACAAGGTGCTTGACGTCCTTGGATTTTATATTTCCAACTTGTAAGCCGTATTTGTTGAAGGCATCATCTATAGCCATATTTCTTTCACAATATATTTTAAATAGTCGTACAGGGTTTCCATAAATTACTGTACCCAAAACAAATGCCTATAAAAAATTAACAATGAATGCAATTCTAATAAAATTTCATCTAATGGGAACAGCAACTCTAAATGTTTTATTTCGGTGACAATTAATCAGTAATTCAGTTTTGTGGTAACTCCATTTATTGCATGCAAAATATCTAGCTATTATTCAATTTCTCGTCAAATATTGCCAAGCGCTGGAGTGTCACGAAACTGAAAAGCCTCCGCTCTTGTTTCGTCCCGCAAGTTAAGGTGCCAGTGTTATTATTATCTCGTCCTGTACGTCGTGCCTAGTGTTTTTTAATGTTTACAATGTGCTCATACACATTTTACATGTTACTTTACATGTAGTAACATGTTTTTACCTTACTTAATAAGTTTGCATCATTGGTCGAACTGTTCTATGTTTATTGATCAACGTGACGTCTCTCGCATTGGTTTTGTGCTTCGGTCCTCAATTAAAAAAAAAATGAATATAGAGATGCATGCAACAATCATGGGGGTTATCGTAATTAATTCAATGATGCTTCAAATGCGTGACATTACTGGGGGGGGGGGGGGGATTGAATATTGCTTGACACCATAAAAATTAATACTGTACTACCTCTAGTTGGCAGCTGGGGCCCACGTTGTCGTGGCGAGTTGCGGACACGTATCAAACACTTGTTACGTTGTTTTATGTTTTTTACTACTCTGTTGTAAATCACTGTTACTTAATAAAAAAAAGTTTAAAATGCTAGGCATAATGCACAAGACAAGATAATAAAAATACTGGCAACGTATATTGCAGGACATTTTTCCTCCGATTCCATTATTCAAAGAAAATAAAGCTGGTGCGAAGCCTGCAGTCTGCAGGCGTCACACCTACATTGTTTTTTGAATAATGGAACCAGTGCCATTTCGTCCCGCAAGTTAAGTTGCCAGTGTTATTATTATCTCGTCCTGTACGTCGTGCCTAGTGTTTTTTAATGTTTACAATGTGCTCATGCACATTTTACATGTTACTTTACATGTAGTAACATGTTTTTACGTTACTTAATAAGTTTGCATCATTGGTCGAACTGTTCTATGTTTATTGATCAATCGTTCTCGTAAGTTATAAACCCAATTTGCGAGTTGTGTCTATGCGGTAATGCTGTTCATTCGTCCAGTATTACTGCCCGCGATCACGAGGGGCCCTGCCTACGGGCCTGTTAGGGACATTAGTTTATGGATACTCCGTTAAACTCTAGTTATTCATTGTGATATGACTGTACGTATCAACCTTTTGTGTGATATGTTAACCAATTGCTAATAAGTTAGTTAATGTGTATATAATTATATTTTAGGGTATTTAACACAATCTGTGAGCACAAAGAGCTTAGAGGATTGGTGGTTCAACAAGGTGGTGGCAAGGTGAGCATTTTTTAAAGTGTAATAACATAGAATTATAGTTACATTTCATGCACATTCATGTACTTGTTCAAATCTGAATTTTAGTAACATTTATTTCTTCTTGTAGGCACTGGTGCCAATGTCATTAGAAGGAACCAAAAACGGGAAGTTAGTGGCCGCGCAAGCTCTGGCCCGTTTAGCTATTACCATCAACCCTGAAGTAGCTTTTCCAGGACAGAGGGTAATAACAAGACATTAAGAGTTAATTTTAAAATAAAAAGTTAACACTTGTATAATAATACAAGTATAATAATACACAGTTTACCACGTATATGGTGGATGGTAGACAAAAGGGGTGTGCGCTACTGACACCGCACAAAATTTCAAACAGATAAAAGTAGATGGAGTGCATCTTAATCAAGATCCTCTCGTAAGGAATCGAGCTAATGGATCTTTTAAGAGCATACGTCGAAAACCCGACTCCGTCTCCGTACAGACAGATGTAGAACTCAAAGCATCCCGTATTGAGATCACCCAGACTGAGAAAAAATATTTTCTACAGTTAAGGTTGGCACCTTGTAAAACTTCCAAGAGTGCCCACACGTAACATTCAGATGTGGAGCCCAGTCAAAAAAGGGAGGTCAACTCGAATCGGACCACGCAAAGTTTTGTAGATTAAAATCAAATCGAACCTCAATCTTCTAAGTTGTGGTCCAATTCTCTTAAAGACGCAAAGTATAACTTAGGTCACAAAAACCGGGAAGTCCTTTGGTAAAGCGACGCTTGCTTTGTTCAATGCGATCAATATCGCTAAAAAAAAAAGGCGACCAAAATGGGGTAGCATGTTCAAACAAGGGGCGAACAAAATTTTAAAGCCTATGCTTTTTTATCGACATTCCCAGATGTAAAACATCTATTTACAACAGCAAGATGGCAGAAGGCAAAAGCACTCGTTTTTCTAGTGATGCGACGGCTTTAGATCTGGAGTACACCAGATGCCGAGGTACTTAACCTCGTCAACATTAGACGAAGGAACTTTTATTGAGTGTATAATGAAAATTAGGATCTCCATTTACTTTAGGGGTTGCTGCTTGCAATTATTGCGCATTGTGTTATATGTACCTTTATACCTTAGGCCATGCAAAATTATAAAAAAAAAGTTTCAAAGGCAAAAAATTTCATAAATATGAGGCGTACGGATTTTATTTTTATTTACTGAAAATGGTCATGCAGGATGAAGCTACTTTTTTTTCTCCCAGCACCAAAAACTACCACAAGGTCCTTTACGTGAAAAATTAGATAAATTTTCTCAACTAGAATATGCGTCAGCGGATTTTCAAGCCATTTCATGGATATTCCTGCATCCAAAAACGTTACACATTTGTACAACTTCGAAGGAGAAGCACTATATTTTGGTGTTTCTTCGTAGGATATTGTGGCTGGTAGTGGCTGGTCGGATTTGAGTTTGTATTTTATGACTCCTGCCAATCCCCTCCCCTGGGTTCCAATTCGTCGAGCTTTTGGGTGCTCAGAGCTGTGATAGGTCTTTCAGTTGGAGATGGTGAGGTAGGAAGGCTTTTGTTTAGAAATTACTTGTGTCTGTCCAGTAGTAAAGTCTTGTTTTTTTATTTCAGTGTGTGGAAGTTGTGCGTCCTATCCTCCAGTTGCTCCATCCTGATTGCAAAGGTCTGCAGAACTTTGAGGCACTTATGGCCCTATGCAACTTGTCATACGTCAGTCAGACAGTTAGGTACGTAAAGTATAGATTCTTCTTGTACTCTGTGGATGTCAAAACATTTATGTTTTCCCTCAGTTTATACTTAATGTTTATACATCCTCAGTTTTGGTTTCCCTCACTTTTAGCGTATGCTAGGCAACATTAATTAGTATATTTTACTTTTGCCAAAGATAACAGTAATCAATAAAGTAGAACCTCAATTCGAATTAATTACTATTGAGTGGTGCTGGATAATCTAATAATTCTACCGGTAATAGTCCAATTTATTTTCAAAACCAAGGAATAAACCAATTTCTTTGCTTGGTTTTTGCATGTTTGAGAATTTAGTTGAATGTGTACGGCCGATCATGAACAGAGTCGTGGTGTACCCCTATTCACATTATTTTGTCTCTTAGTGTTATCACAAAACATACCTAAGCAATACTTGCTTGCATTTCACTAAACAACTTGTGAATAATGAAATTTCCTTGGGGCATCCGATTTGGATTTATACGACGGAACTTGTGATCTGTTCCTGCCAAAAGGTCTTGCTGATCGTTCTTTTTTGTGGTTTTACTTTGTCCTATTTTTATAGTTTTAAGGCTGCGATCGTCTATTTTATTTTACAGCAGCTCTCCACAGTTTTGTTACAAAATGTCTACTAGGTTTTGGTTAACATTTTTATCTGTACATATTTTCAGGAATCGAATTGTCAAAGAAAATGGCATATCACAAATAGAAAATTACATGTATGAAGACCACGACATGATAAAACGGGCCGCAATGCAGTGTATGGTAAACCTGGTAACCCACGAAGAGGTAAGGGGCTATTTGTATTGTTAGGTTGTTAGGAGAATGCGTGCAGCTTGAATGCAGTCAAGATGTATTAGCCTGAATATAAAATTGTCCTTTTTACTATTCTCAAGCTACCAACCCTTAAATTCTAGCTTATTTCATTAAATAAAGCTCATTTGCCCAATACTAAAGAAATAAGGGCAACTTCCATGTTTCCGACCATTGTTGGTCTCCTAATAATGCTCCGCGTCACTTTTTTCATTGGGCATGACCGTGAGCGGTCATGTTTTCTCTTCCATCTGAAAATACTTCCATTTACTTTGGAAATACTGTAACGGTTTGGTCCTGAACTTTACTTATTGGCTAAAATCGTTTATTTTCTGCTGTAATGCCCAAATATTAAGTTAACCTGCTAACATCCCAGCAGTCATTACCACCCGTCACCCACTTCTTGTGTGGGCATGAACCGAGTCGGTCACATGTTATGGGGATTTCACGACGATCTTTTGTACACCGCCTCTTCAGCCTGCCAAGAAGCTACTGCAGACCCAACTTGCACCAGGGAAGCGTCCTTTCTACTGAAGCAAATGCGCAGCTGAAGCCATCCGTTGGCAGCCCAGGGGAGTAGTCAACTGCATGCTGCACCGTCATGATGCCGTTCTCGCCTCTGTTCCTGCACTTCATCCGACAAAGATCCAAGAATTTCAAACTATCCCCTTCGTTGGGGCCACCACCTTCTTTAAAGGAGAAGTGCTCAAGATTGCCCCTTCTTTGAGCATTGAATTCAAACAAGCCTGTAGTTCAACAACCAACGAAGAAAGATCAGCAACAGTCGCAGAAAGGAAAATGGAACCACTTCAATGATGGACCACCCTTTCATGGATCTTAGCCGCGGAAAAGTACGAGGATCTCAGCGCCAACGCGACTGGGCCCCAGAAAATATGAATCTTTCCCACAGCAAGTCCCCTGCGTGGAAAGGAAAGGACAAGTATTGTCATTCAAAACTCCCCGGTTTGGAAATGAAGTTGTTTTGGGTTGATGGTCGGCCGCCTGCAACGACACGCAAAAGCCTCAAGCGAGATTATGGACGACCCGTGACTCTTGTCCGTGATATTGCATGGCTACCAACAGAGGTTCCTGTATTAGCCGAAGCTTGCGAATTCTCCTCCATGGGACTTTGTCTCCGCTCCAACTCAGACTTTCTCTAGGAAGTGGAAGCCTCGTAGAGAATGGTGTCGTTGAAGTTTGCCATAACTGGACCTAGCCAGGTTTCTACAGCCCCATCTTTTACATCCCGAAGAAGACAGGAGGGAATCGTCTAATCTTCAATCTAAAGTTTTTGAACAAATTCATCAGCACGCAAGTTTCAAGATCCATCCGCAATTCAGTCCAACCCGGGCAATTCACGCTGTCCATCGATTTAAGAGGACATATATCTCCAAGTCCCTCTCCACCCGGACGTGTTTCACCTCTTTTGTTTCCTCCTCAATGGGAAAGTGTACCATTTCAAGGCCTTTCCATTCAGACTCACAAAGGAGTACGACGATCTTCACATTGATCACCAAGCCCGTACTTGCGACTCTTTATTCCAGAGGCATCAAGACGCACGCCTATCTAGACAACTCGATAAAGACTCCTAGAGATCCACGCAGATCTCCAGACAATGGCAGACCTAGTGTGCCTGGGTTTTTGGAGTCAACCTGAAGAAATCTTGCGTAGAGCCCATGAAAGCCTTCATTTTCCTCGGGGCTCTTTTCGAACTGAGGATTTCATTATTCGCGTATCTTTGGAGAGGATTCTCTCCATCAAGGTAGGAGTCATGCAACTGCTGAATCACTAGAACTTCCTATGAAATCCCTATACAAGGTCATCTGTCTCCTAGATGCTGCGGCTGACCTCGTTTTCCTACGGCAGATGGAGAGTAAGTCCCCTGCACTGGTACGGGAAGGCTTACAGATGCCAGGATCCAACCAAAGAGTGGATATGAATGTCTCTAAGTTTACCGACGTTGGACTCCCGGTGATGTTGCGAACCCACGAACACATCTGCAGGAGTCCCCATCAGGGAGGAAGAATGCTCTGAGATTCTCATCACGGATGCATCCACTCCACTGAATGGGGTGCCCACACCAATGACGTGTCTGCTTCTGGAGTGTTGAGTCAAGAGGAACGCAAGCTACACATCAACATCCTGGAGCTGCGAGCAATCTACTTCGCCATGCGTCACTTCTAAGACAAGCTAATGGGAAAGATGATTTAAGTGCATAGCAACAGCACCACTGCTGTTGCCTACTTGAACAAAAGACTCCACTCTTGGAATCTTCACCTGCTGGTAGACCAAATCTTTGGTCTGGCCATTCTTGAAAATCAAGATAACATTGCTTCACGTCCCCAGAAACTGGAATGTTCTGGCGGACCAGCTGGCAAGGCAAAGTCCCAACCACAGAGTGGACGCTAAAGACTATGATGTGCAAGAAGATCTTCGCCCTTTGGTGGAACCTCGATGATCGACTTCTTCGCTACAAACTCCAATCATCGGCTCTCAAATTACGTGAGTCCCTTTCAAGATCCAAGCCTGGGTAACTCGTGCCGTGACAGTATCGTGGACTCACTAGTTCACCTACATCTTTGCTCCCTACGTCCTTCTGCGAACTGCGATTGATTCTAGAGGTGATTGCAAAGACAGAAGGAACCATCATCCTCGTTAGCCCACATTGGCCAGCCCAAACGTGATTCGTCCCTTTCTGAAGCTTCTCTTAGATTACCCAAGAAGACTATTCATTGAGGAGGATATGAAGAAAGGAATGACTGTCCCCTAAGCTCTTCCAGTCTTAAAACTTCCAGCTAAAACAATCATCCAGTTTCTCCAGGCGTAAGGCCTTTCGGAGCAAGTTGCCAATCACCTCGTCTGCCAATCACATCTATGAAGGCAAGTGGCTTTGGTGGCATCACTGGTGCAATGGAAACCAGGCAGATCCCTCTAGACCCACAGAGTTTCTTAACCAACTCTTCTCTTTGATGATGAATATGTCACCATTATTTTTCGCTTGACCGTCAATTCAGTGCTTAAAGTTGCAGGACATACTTCCGTAGTTGAATATTTTAGAATAACCAGCCTCGTAACCTTTTGTGTAGAAAGACCCGTAGCAAGAAAGCTCTTCCCACATTGGGATATTCTTCTCTTCCTAACAAGCCTTCTTAAGGAACCCTACGAGCCATTCGGACAAGTATCTTTGGGACTCCTGACTTGCAAGATGGTCTTCCTGCTCGCCTTGGTTTCTGGAAAACATTTCAACGAGTTCGAAGCTCACGACGTTGATGAAGCCTACTTGCGATTCGGCCCAAACTACAACTCAGTCACTCCTGCCCCTAGCTTCCTTCAGCGCAAAGACACAATTATCCACACGATCACCAAGATCCTTCACGATTCCAGCGTCGCGTCTCCTTGCAGGGGATGAAGAGGAGAGACTGCAGTGCCTTGTTAGTGATGCTTTTTTCCCCTTGATGCAACAAAAGATCTGAAGTGGAAAAAAGGCCGGATGGAGTTATTCCTCCCCTGCAGATTGAATACAGGACAAGCTACACCACCAATTATCGCTGCCTGTATTAATTTACGAAAACACGGCTTAATCCACAACCACCAACAATGTGAAGCGGACTGCCCACTAGATTCGAGCCCTCTCTACCTCTTGGGCTGTCTACAACCAAGTCCCTCCCTTGAAGAAAAATCTTTCAGGCTGCCTCATGGATTGTGAGACTACCTTCGCTTCACACTACCTTTGACACTTGTCCTCCCAAGTGGTTGCTTTATCTTCTCAAGCGGCTGCTTGGATAAAACAGTACAACAATGTACAGATGCCAAACATGCAACCAATATTTGCAATACTCTATGTTCTGTCCATTTATATTTTCAGTAGATATACACTTGCTGAAATTGTGTCTCATTTTCTTGTTTAAGGTGTTAAGAATTTATGAGGGAAAGAATGACCGTATCAAGTTTTGGACGTTGATGTGTGGTGATGAAGATCTCGACACAGCCAAGGCCGCTTGTAGTGGATTAGCCATGCTCACAGGAATTAACAAAAAGTGCTGTAAAAAAGTATTTGAGGTAAGATTTTTTTTTAGAAATAGAAATAGGGTCTACACCTAAGATATTTATGTTGATTAGTAAGTATCATGCCACCTCGATAAAAAGTATCATGAATAGAGGTAAGACGAAGTTTATGTAGGCGATCAGGATAAGACAAAGAATGAATGGCGTGACACCATTTGGTAATGTGACGATTTTCAAGACGATTTAGTGAGTAAAGAATGTAAAGGTGACACATTTCAGAGCAATAATCAAAACGTGGAAAAAGGAACGTTTTAAATAAAACAGTAAAAAGGGAAGCAGCGAGGTTAGCGAAACCTTAAGAACAAAAAGTGTTTTATGAAAAACCTTATAGAGAATATCATTTTTAGTGTGAAGATTGAAATTGAGGGCATTGTCATTGGATTTCGAGGTCCGTGTTACACAGAGGGGAGCAAAAAGTTTGGTCAGCTAACAATGATCATTAATCAACTACAACAATTAAGAATTATGGTATTATTATGTTCAATTCAATGTATTGGAACATAACTATATAGCAAATCTTAATTGTTGTAGTTGAGCATTGTTAGCAGACCGAACTTTTTGCTCTCCTCTGTACATCTATATAATAATCTTAAAGGCCGGCTAAAAGGAAGGCTAAAAGGAAAACCACTTCTCCCCTCCTCCCGCCCGCATTGAAAATGCACCCTCCCACTCTACCTGCATGGAAACAGGAGGCAGGCATGAGGGGTCGATCAACTCATAGGTTCAATCTGACAAGTCGTCGTGCCGAACAATCACTTCTCCTCTCCTCGCGCCTGCATTCCAAATGCACTCTCCCATTCTACCTGCATTAAAAGAGGAGGCAGGCATGAGTAGTTGATCAATCTGACAAGTCGTCGGGAAGAGTGCCGGAAAAATGTCCCGGGAAATGTGTTCGTAAACTTAATTCATGACCGGCCTCGTGCGTAGCACGGGCTTCCTCTAGTACAAAAATCATAACCTTACCAGAAAGGTGGTAGGGAAAGTGCAGATTGTTATGACCAAAATAAAACATGTGACATCAGTGCTAAGAGATGGGCATTGGGAGTGAGCAACACATTGGATGTCATCTTGGGAGTAATTGGCAGGACCTGGGCACAGACAACAGGTCGAAAATGAATAAACAGAATGCAAATCGGAAATTGAAAATTAAATTTTGGTGTTAATTCTTTTCACAAAACTCGCAGTTGGCTGAATGAGCAAAGTCAACAAGTGACCCATTACGTGACTCTTCACGGCCCTGTACCTTGAATAAATCAAATAAAAATCCCCCTCACATTTTCCTTTTGGCGATTTTTGATATTCGTAGCAATTCTCTAAATAAATTAAAAATGAACAAACCCTATTTCTCTTCTCCAAAGAAAAATTTAATACTGAAATGAAGTGATATCATCACGCCCATGTTTCTATCCCTGAATATCTGCTCAGTTGCCCTACTGCATTTATTATCTGCAAAAACTGAAAATCTGACCACCAGAGCGCAAATCCTTTTCGGCCAATCAATAGATTCGTGTTAAGTTAAGCAATCTAGTGCAATGGCGTATTACCCATCATAAAATTGGTAAGAACAGCAGCCATTCATCAAAATTACTTTGCATAATGAGAAGTTCATTGTTGGGGCACAGGAGAAGTGGAGGCAATGTTCGGGGGTCCAGAAGTCGACCTTCTTGCGGAGAAATTTCTTCTAGTAATGAGGAAATTTGTGGAAGCATTTCACCCCCTGGCTGTACAGAACACAGTGGATGGGTTCGCTCCTTCCAGGCAGGTAGGTGACACATTCACAAGGCCGATTTTCTTCATCATGGTGGAGGGAACCGGGAGGCTGGTTCCCATCGTCTTGCTTTCTTCTTGGCTTTCATAATCTCAGCATTAACCATGCGAGCGGGGAAGCCCCTGCGTAGGAACGTCGTCTTGGCCTGGTAGAAGAAAGACTACGCTCTCGCCAGGTTGGAGGTGTGTTCCAGAATCCTAAAAAGCTCGCTGGCCAGGATCGCACGCAGTTAGTAAGGCGGTTGTGTGGAGGTGAATGTGAGGCCCCTCCCTGTGTGGCACGGTTTGGAGTAGGGCTCGAAGTCCACAGTTTTAACTCGCCGGAAGAGTCTGACAAACTGAAGGACCAACTCCACCAGAAGCGGGGAACAGGAGTACCCCATTGGCGTGCCTGACTTCTGAAGGTAAGAGTGGTGTTTGGAGGTCACGTAGATGGAGGAAAGGGCAGTCTTCAGCAGCTCTCAGTCGAGCTAGCAACGAGGCGCTTTGATTCCCAGGCGTTTCGCCGAGCAGTCAAACATGCAGGATGAGAGCATGGGTTTCAATTTCTCAGTCAATTCCCAGTCCACTCTCTTGATGGGAGCCCTCTTTGCCGAGGTGATGAGGTAGAGAGGGAAGCCGGGCTTGTGCGACTTCACTTGTCCAAAGGTTGACGGCAGCACAGTCTTCCGGCGGGGTAAACGCTTCCTCTCTTCCTTTCATCCTTGCTGATGAACTATTCTGCTTCTAATCTCAAGAGCTTGGCTGTGATCTGATTGTGTACCGTGTTGCCAATCGAATACTCCAGTTTGGTGTAGGTCCCTGCCTTCAGGATCTCTTCCTCCACCCTCCTGTCGTGCACGGTGGTGTCAAGGAGTACTGTTCCATTGGACTTGTCCGTGTAGCAAACTGTAAGAGGTGGGCCATCACAAAGTCCTTGAATGGCTTTCCACTGCGCACTGGTTGAGATTAGGTCCTTCCTGGGATGCTCGTTGAAGCAGGCTAGACAAGATCCGGTGTTTTAGACTCGGAGCCCACGTGTACTTTTGGAGGACCTCCTGGACGTCCGCTGCCAGGTCCGTGATGTGGTGGGTGTCAGTCTCACGGGTGGAAGGTACGAACTTGGGGTCCAGGGCCAACACAGACGGTTCCGCATGCGTGATGAGAAGAGGTTCAGCACAGAATCACATGGCATGCTGCTCTTCCCTCTCCATCCGCCAAGGAGAGAGGGGGGGGGGGGGGCAGAAGGGGAAAGTGAGACTTCGACTCAGCACAACATCTCCCTACGTCGACACGACTTTCCAGTCCATCTGTGTTGTACACACACTCCTGGTCGAAGGGAGAGGGGAGAGAAGGTGGTCACGGTCTGCAAGTCCAAGTTCGGTAACTGGGGAAAGGCGGGTCGCAGAGGTCTGAAGAAAAGGTGGGAATGGAGTGTTCGCACGGGGAAAAACCAGGTCCCACTACTCCTCCAGGAAGGTCAGCAGGAAGATGTCTTCCCTTCAACAAAGTCACCTCGAGGGAGGGGGAGGGGAAGGGGAGCTCAGAGGAGGAGTGGGAAGATGGGGGGGGGTGTCACCAGGAACAGCAGGTAGGAATCTTCCCTTCAATAAAGTTTTCTTGAGGGAGGGAGAGGAGAGCAGAGGAGACCACAAGGGAGGGGTGGGAACAGGGGGATGGCGTCACCAGGTACAGCACTCAGTTCACTTAGCAGCATTGGCGCTCCATGGGAGGGGACGAGGGGGAAGGGAGTCACCAGGGCCAACAAATCCACCAGAGAAGCCAGCATACATTTCTCCCATCAGTACAGTCTCTTCACAGGAGGGGAAGGGGCCAAAGGGGAGGGGAGGAGCAGGGAGGGGGAAGGGTTCGAGAGGGTCATCTGGTCCATCAAGCCGACCAGGTAGGTCAGTGCTCAGGAGCTCTCAAGTCAACACTGAAGCCTCGTGTGGGGGGGGGGGGTGCACAGGTAAGGGAGGAGGGGGATCAATGGGGAGGGGGGGAGGGTGAACACCAGCCCAGTCTAAACTTCCAGGGGGATCACCACAAAGGAGCTCCCTCTT
>JAHWFP010064029.1:253612-273782 GCA_023313725.1 Lithobius niger
CGTCTCGAAGTGTTTTACTTGGGTGACAACATGAGCAGGATGTGCACTGCCGATAACTTTGAAAATTGGCAAAAACCTGTTAAAGTGGTAGCTACCAGACATTACAGAAGTAAAGTTAATCCTAATTTAATTTTTGTTTAACACAATTACGACCATTAAAAAAGATGACCTTTCTCCTCAACTCCAGTTCCAGTCTTGAGGCCCACCAGGGCCGGATTAAGGTGGCTGCTTTGGGTGCTGATGCACCGGGCCACAGGCCGAAAAGGGCCTCAAAGGTGCCTCACAGTCACGGGAAAATTAAATAAGGTACTATTTTAAATAACAAAAATTTTAATTTTACTGTTTATACAAAAAAAAATTATTTTTAAAAAAAAAAAAAAAACTGGGTGGGGGGGGGGGAGAAATAGGGCTACAAAAAATTTTAAGCACCAAGCCTCTACGAGGTTAAATCAGGCCCA
The DNA here is from genome assembly GCA_023313725.1 of Lithobius niger. Classification (NCBI taxonomy): domain Eukaryota; kingdom Metazoa; phylum Arthropoda; class Chilopoda; order Lithobiomorpha; family Lithobiidae; genus Lithobius; species Lithobius niger. The sequence goes on from JAHWFP010064029.1 coordinate 254,071, forward strand.
GAGATCCACATATGAGCCGTTGAATCTCTGGCAATCAACAGATTCACGAGAAAACAAGTCCCTCTCATGAATCTCACTGGAGCCAACCTGGACTGCGTTGAGCAGATAGTGCACCCTAATGTTACACCCAGACTGGACAAGAAGTGGAATGTAGATCAGTGGTTGAACCGGCAGTGCATTGTTTAAACTCGGAGAAGACGTGGAGTAACGACTTTTGGGGTGTTTTGAGGACGGTTCTTCTGATGAAGGTGAACGGTTGAATTAATCACCGAAAATCAAGATCAAAAGCGGAACTGGTGTTTTTCGTCCTCATTGTGGTAATTGTGTTAAACGAAAGTTAAATCAGGGTTAACCTTACGTCTGTAATGACTTAATTATTGCTTGATAATAGGGTAATTCTTCCTCCGGAAACTTTGCACTTGTTATTTACCGTATTGTTTCATACTTGCAGCAATGCTTCTAGCTTATTAACATGCTGTATTATTATTGTTACATCCTTGCCATTTATTAGAACCTATCGTCTATGGTATGTACGTGCTCCTTCACATATTAAAACAAACCTTTTCTTTTTTCAGGCTCTTAGTTGGTTGGAAATTCTTCGCAGTTTATTGGTTCATGAGAATAATGAAATTCAGCACCGTGGTGCGAGCATTGTGCATAATATGATGACTGCATCTAAAAGTGTTGCAGAAAAACTGATTGAAACAGACATCATGGAGATTTTGATGGCATTATCGCTCACGGACGATCCAAAGTGTGCCAAAGCTAAAGAACTGGCCACTGAAGCTTTGAAAGGAGCTGAAGAGTGGAAGCTAATCAAACCAGCTGCCGAGCACGACAGTGATGTAGAGTGATAACTGTTACAATGGATGTTTCTGCGGTAAACACTACTGGATTGTCAAATCCAAATGACATGAAATTGAAAATATACATTACGCTATTTTGCGGTAATGTTGAAAGAGCTTCCATTTCTTAACTTGATAACGTCTGTTACTTATGGGGACTTTATCTTTTCAAAGACCAGAAAACTCTGTAACAAGAAAAGTGCCTGATGCTTGTATATTGAAGTTGAGGGTGTTATTTCTAATCGGTATCTATCATTAATTGTGGAAGAAAAAACGGTGCTGAAGGAGTTCGAAGTAGAACGGAATTCAAGCTTTGCGAGGGTCGGTGTTTGTGAAGGTCTGTGGCGAAACGGGGTATGAGCACATAATGACTGCCTGAAACTACTTTAGGAGAGTAGTAGAAAATGTATTAAGTTTTACACACAACTTTTACCAAGGGAGAAGCATTAATTCGTTGATAGCTTTGTGGTTGAGAGTAGCGAAGTTAGGCTGCCATTTTGTCATGTAAAGAAAAAATGATGACATTTCAAGTAGTATACATCATGTTTGTGTAATGTTTTTTTCTCTTTTTTTGGTGATAAAAAAATGGTTGCTTGTCTTCCTTTGGTTAGGAGTAAATTGTAATTTCTAGAATGATCAAGATTGGTGTACCAGTGTAAATTATGGAATAAGTGTGAACAGGTACCAGCAAATCGCATTACGATCTAAACTCGCCGTGTTGTGATCCAGTGAAGGTGCTCATCTGTAGTGAGATTCTCCTCCAGAGAAGAAGGTTTTGGGCCATTAAAAGCATAGTAAGGCCATTTGAAAAAAAAGTTGGCTTTCAGGCTCAGCCTGCACCAATTTTTTTACAGGAAAGAAAAAGAAACGACGCGACAAAAATAGCATTTACAGAACAAAAAATGGCTCTTAGTGAGAAATGGAAATACAAAATTACCATTGATTGTTTTTTAATAATTGTATGGACACGTGGTAAGCAGAACTACGAGACAGTGGTCTTTATTTTACCCAAACTAAAAAATAATTCCACGAAATGTATGGAAAAACAGGGTCGAAATATAAAAAAAAAAATTCCGCCCGCATAGATTTCTTAAGAAAAAAGGCCCGAGAACCAACTTTTTTTAAGTGGTCTAGTGGCTATGACCACTGAGCTTTTTTATTTCAGTGCCTTATAAAGGCCAACGTTAATAATCAACGTATTGTTGATTAATTAATGAATCGTGCCGTTTAGTAGATCTGAGAAATTATCGAATTTGGTGGCGATTAACATGCAACAAGAAGTTTTAGTGTAATCGTAATTTTTTGTCTTGACACAACGACAAATGACTTGCAATCTTCATTTTTAAATTTCAAACTGAATTCCTTTCATACTGATGGAACTCCTTATCTGGTTGTATCTAACCATGCAACTTAATTATTTTTGTTTCGATAATCAGTGATGGGCGCATTCCATCACAGTTAAACGCTTTCATCATGGCATAGGCCGAGGCCAGGATTGTTAGTTTGGTCACACGAATCCTTTGGTAAGGTTTTTAAAACTGGTAATTAAATCTTTACACAATTTTTTTAATGTAACTTGTGGTTTGAAATATGATTTAGTAAGATTTTGATGTTGTTTTTATTGTATTTTGTAATAAATAATGTACATTTTTGTACTGGTGCTTATAGTAAAACTTTTTTTTTTGGGGGGGAGGACGCTTTTTCCAATGTGCAGCTCCAAGTACCAAGAGAGAATTGCAACTTTCAGCTTTATGCCTAACCATGTCCAATTAGTCGGTCTTGGTACTCGATTCAGCATCCACTGGGCTGTTGTGAATAAGCCCTAAGTTATTTAACACGCTTTCCGAACATTCACTGTGCCGATAGGGACTTTTTTTTAACTTCTGCTTGGTGGTACGGACTAAAAGTCATCTGTTTGCGAAAAGTTATGGTTGAGTGGATATAAAACAAAACGAAAGAACCTGCCAAGTTTCAGAGCCAAAATGATATCGGAGCCAAAATGGCTGCCACCAAGTTGCTACATTAGTTGCTAAGCTAGTCCCACCGAGTATTAGATCAAAGGTTAAATCAAAAACCTGACCATTGCTGCTGTCGGTAGCAATGGTCTAGTTTTTAATTTAACGTGTGAGGTAATAGTCGGTGGGATTAGCAACTAATGTAGCAACTTGGTGGCAGCCATTTTGGCTCTGATATCACCACTTCGATTGGCTGAAACTTGGCTGGTTCTCTCACCATCGTGCGTTTTAGATTCTTTGTAATTATTTTTTGTGTGGTGTTTTATTTTAGCCGCTGCCCTGTTATCTACTAACTGGCCCAGTTTGGTTAAAAAATATTGAATACGAACGGAAGTATTTTTTTTTTAGGTTTTGCTGGAGCTAGGACCTCCATCTTATAAATTAAAGCGTTTGCTGATTTGCATTCAACCATCAACAATAAGTGGCACGAACTTCGGATTTATTAAGAGCTTAATGTAGCCCTACTACAAACAAGTAGCACGTCCATTTTATCAACAATGTTGTGTTGCCGATTGTTACTCTTTAACTAATAGAGTAATGCTTATTTTGATCACCGATGGCGTTTTTCCAACATACAGAAAAATAGCATTACAAATGATTGCAACATCTAGCGCTATGTGGTACTATCTAGCTGTTGCTTGCGCCAAGCGAAGGAATGCATAACGGCATTTCTTTTAACGAAACAAGCCACGACATCCTTCATTATTGAGTGAAAATTTGGTTCGTCGTCTTGCATCGCTATGTGGTACTATCTAGCTGTTGCTTGCGCCAAGCGAAGGAATGCATAACGGCATTTCTTTTAACGAAACAAACAAGCCACGACATCCTTCATTATTGAGTGGAAATTTGGTTCGTCGTCTTGCATCTGGGAGCGAGCTACAAAGGCTGACAGTATCACTGCTGCTAGATGGCGCCATGGTATTTTCGTTTGTATTTCAATCGGTGATAGTGCCACTTTAATGTCTTTCCAAACATCAAACCATAAAAGGCACCTATTAAAGTTGAAAAGAGTCTTGAATACCAAATTTCATTCGTATATGTCGCATAATTTATTTTGTATGAGTGGAATCAGTAGCCAGTAGTCTGCTGAAATCAATGATCTTCACGCCCTTTTATCACATTGATACAGTTTATGTACTTATTGAATGACAACTATTGCTTGTCAGGGCACAAAGACTGCCAATTTTCAACAATTTTCAAGCTGTTTCGCCACATCCGGTTATCCTCACCATCGTGAAATACGCTCAGCTCTGGTTTGTGTTAAAGTACCAAAAGCTAGTGGCCATGCAACAACAATGCAGGAATTAAACAATAAATTTCTTACAATGAAGTGTGACAATTATTGAACTTGGCGGGCAAAATCGACAAAGAGTGCTTAAAAGAAGGAGTGTTGTTAAAATTGTTTAAGAGGTGAAAAGCATCCAGTTCAACCCTGTGGATCACAAGGGGAAGTTAGGCCATTGGTTCATGGTCCCTATCTAGTGACTTTTTTTTTTTTTTACCAGCAAAGAAGTTTCCACAGGTACGTTAACCTGTCAGCATCTGGTAAAGTTGTAGTTTGAAATTTACTACTACAATTGAGTGAAAGAAACGACTAAAGCTACTAAGTAAGGCTCGGTATATACCAAATTTCGCCGATCCGATCCTGTCCGATGCTCCAGTGCATTACTCCCCGTAAGGTTAATGTTTCTTCCATATTTAGAAACAAAATTTGATGAAAAATACCTAATTTAAAAGCACTATGAGCAAACTTCATGCAGTACAGTGCGTTTTTTGGAACCTGATTTTGTTAAATAATTCGAGAACGACTGAAGCTATCGCTCTGAAATTAGCACCATTGGAAAGCTCTAGAAAAAAACGGTTTGAATAGTGTATTGGAACATCAAAAATTTTGGCGAAAATAACACAAACTGATAGTTTACCAAATAGTTAGCCGAAACCGATCTGATACCGCTAGTATCGGGGCCGATACCAATGCCGGTATCGGCTGAGCACTAATAAAAACCTGGTCACCGGGTGATTTTAGGACTTGTAGTAAAGGCCCGATAACCAAAAGCCTTTTTTTTTTCTATTGCTTAATACCAGTTTCCAATGGCAAATGATAGCTCGTTCAGCCGATCTTTGAAATGGCCATTTCTTATTGCCTCTGTAACTAGAAAGTAAAAAAAAAAGTGTGGCTGCCTGGTCCTTTTAATACTGAATTGGCCCGAGAACCAAAGAATTTTCTTTTCACGGCCTGCAGCTTTTTCCTTGCCATTAAAGGTCGCGCACAATACCAATTTCAAGGGCATGTTTACGTTTTGTACACTTAGATTTCAAAGTAAAGGATATTTACAGTTCCAATATCCTTGCAAATTTTCGATAGGTTTTTCTAGAATGGAGGGGCTCTGAGGCTATGGCCTCGCGTTGCATTCAAACGAATGAAAGCAGAAGTGCTGTACTGGCCTGCGAGTTACGGAGGCTACGGCCTCGCGTCGTATTCAAACGAACGATAGCAGCAGACGAACGATCACGACGAAGTAAGCGGTGATGTGGTTGCCTGATTAAGACAGGCGTTCTGAGCCCCTCTAACTCCAAAAAAACCTGACTGTCGAAAATTTGCAAGGATATTGTAACGGTAAAATAATATCCTTTACTTAGAAAGCCAAGCGCACAAAACGTAAACATGGACTTGAAATTTCAAATAAGCGACATGGCAATTTTAAATTTCAAGGGCAAATAATTTCTCAAAGAATATGAGATATACGGATTTTATTTTTTATTTACTGAAAATGGTGATGCGGGATGAGGGTACTTTTTTCGAGCACAGAAGGTAGTTCCTTCATGGTTAATGTACTCAGTACTGTATATTCCCAAATACGCTATAAGACTAAGTTATTCTTCCCAACATTCGCTGTGTCCAATGGGACTCATTTTTTTTTTACTTTTGCTTGGTGGTATGTACTAAAAGTCGTTCTCGTACAAACTTGTACAAACAAGCACAAATTTCAAAGTTTCAGGAAGAAACACAGTTTTGCTTCGTGAATTTTCGACAGTTATAATACTGGTGGATGTAAACACAGTCGAATGTCTTCATCAGGCTTGCCTCAGCCTTGCCTTCATGTGCTAACTCGTTCTTAGCACTTTTGTGCGATTCCACGAACGAATGATGTAAGAACGAGGTAGCACGTGAAGGCAAGCCTGACGAAGACAGTCGACTATGTTTATATCCACCAGTATTAGGACTGTTGAAGAAAGACAGTGTTTCTTCCTGGAACTTGGTGCGTGTTGTGCAAGTTTGTAAGAGAATGTTGACGAAATATCAAAGTAAAACTCACCATGTTTTTAAACTAAAAGTTGTCTTGATACGAAAAGTTGCGATAAGTGGATTTAAAAAAAAATCTAACAAAAGAGGATACTAGTGTACAAATCCATAACTTTGGCCCATTTCGATGTTTGAAGACACCATTCAAATCGTTTTCCAAATATATTTTGAAATATAGTAGACGGTCAAAAATCGAAGATGTTAATACAATTTTTTACTTCGAATCCAGCAGCACATCAATTTACTAGTATACAAACTAATAAATGTTAAGTACCAAGTCTTATAAAAGCCTTGCTAAAGTCGCCCATCCTATAATCGCAGCCATTTATTTCTTTGCAATATGAGAGCCCAAAGGCAAAAATGGTACTCTTCTTGTATTTGAGTCATCTTACATTAGGGGAAATATGGTAAGGTCATTTCTGAACAAACAAGATTTACGCAATTTTAGAACGTAGGTTTTCATGAATCTTGTTGTTCTTGTAGCATTCATCCAAAATTGTCTTCTTTTTTTCAACCCCTTGATTTCTACATCCTAATGGTTCAGTTCATTTTTTTTTTATTTTCATTCTATGGGAATTTTTGTTCACTGCTCAGAAAGTTTAACAATTTAAAATTAAGGACCCTCATTGTTTGTTGCAAAAGTGTCACAAATTTGAGGAGCAGTGTTTTGATCTGCGAGTTTGCAGCGTGCAATGAAACTAATGAACGATACGAAAAATGACTTTTAATACAAGAAAAAGACCAAATTCAAAATTACATAGTGTTACAATATTGCAAAATGATGTCTTGAAATTTTTGAGCTTCCAATAGACACCACGTCCATTCCACCATTCCAACAATCCATTTCACCAATGTTGCTGTATAGTCAAATTTAAGTACTTTACAGGTAATTACAAAAGTGTTCCCTTTGAAGGGTTACCACTCTTTTCTCGCTGGGCTTTCAGTGCTTCAGCGTACCATTCAACTTCTGTGACGATACGTTGACCTCCCCTTGTTGCTTGATCTGTCAATGGTTCTGATTCTGCCGACACAGACTCTGTTAGTGTGGGAATATTGAACATGTAACCTGGTGTTACCATGCCTAAAATGCCCAAGAAAGAACGCAATTGGTTGGCTGCAACAAGACCAGCGTGAGTGCCTGCAATAACATGAAAATTATAGTCAGTTGTTGAATGGTTTGGAATGTTTGGTGTTATGTCAATTATGTCGCTTAGAATGAAATTAATAGCGTTTTCTTAAAATACTCCCATTGCTGTTAACTTTTTGAAGCTGTGGGGTTTCCCAGAAATGTGACACTGAAATTATAAGCATACAGGTTGTATGCATTTTGACTGTGTTGTGGATTTTCTAGGGTGGAATTGTATTTCTATGTTCCATTCGACAATATACATTACCTGTAAATTCTAGCATTCTCATTCTGAATGCGTCGTCCCTCTAGAGATAAAGTTCTACACCCTACCAGCTCGGTAACCCAGTACACATGCTTCTGTGCACCGCTCCTATAAAGGCACCGAGACGCGATGCGGTGTTGGCTTTTATTCTCTAGCGATAAAGTTCTACAGCCTACCAGCTCGGTAACCCAGTACACATGCTTCTGCGCACCCTTCCTATAAAGGCACCGAGACGCGATGCGGTGTTGTCTTTTATTTTCTAGCGGCTCCACTGAGTGGACATGCTATAGTTTTTCCCCATCTACCCTTCATTGACTTCAACCCTTCACTGACTGTCGTCCCTTCGCTGACCATTGCCCTTCAAGCGACAACATGGTACGATCCAAAGACGCTCCGAAAGATGCTCCTTCATGGACACTCCTTCACCCTGCCTGTCACCTGTTCATCCTGGCACTGTCATCGCCGTCTCCGCTTCCAGGTCTGTCGGACCCTTCGCTTACCGGTCGCCATTCGCCTGCTTATCGTCCTTCGGTCATCTGTCGTCCTTTGTGCTGTGGTGTACATTGGGTTGTCCTCACCAATGTCCTCGCCTGCCGTGGCCTCTTCTCCCAGCAAATGCTGTTCATCACCGGCCTGCTCCTGCACCTCCGTCGGCGCCCAATGTCACTGCTTCTGACACTATGTCTCCTGCCCCTTGTGGCCAGACTGTCACCTCGACTCCTGATCTTCAAGTTCTTCAGACCAAACTTCGCGGAATCAAGGACACCTACTCCAAACTGAAGCAGCACGTTAAGTCCCAGAAAAGCGACAAGCTTCATCGCTCTCGCCTACCAGCGAAGCTCCTTTCGACCTTTCCGGTTCTACCAACCGCTCTCAGGATCCGTCTCTAGCACCAGCTGTAGCGCCTGCTACTCAACCTCTCTCCAAGGGTCAAGTTCACATGCTTAGGGATAGAGCCATACGTGACTTCACTACAAGCAACGCTCGTCTCAGCCTTCGCCATCGATTTCTTCGCAGAGCAAGTCTTACACCCATGAATGGGTTGCAGCGTCTTCTTCAGGAGAAGCCTTTCGCAAGTGCCTTCGTTCCCCATCTGTCACTCTGTCGCCCAACACGAAGAGACGTCGCAGCTCCCAATCCGACAACGACAGACAAACTTGGTCGTCCAACCTTCATTCCACCTTTCGCCGACCACACACTCCTTCCCGGGACTGATCACGGGGCTCTTGTCCGTCCCGGCCCTTCGCCGTTGACAGCAACAGTGAATTGGACTGCTTCAGCACTCAACAGTCGCCACATTTCTTACATCCCTTTGTCTGTCGTTCCGGAAGACCCTTCGTCTGACAGCCTCCACCACGACGGCAGCCATCGGCATGCTCACTTTGCTGAAAGCCTTACGCCCCTTCAGGAATCATGCTGTCCTACCTTCTGAAGACAGTTAAAGACATCGTTCGTGACTGTTTTCTGTACAAGCCTTCCTCCCCCAGCTCGGAACAGAGGTCTGTCTACAGATTTCGGCTTTGGGTTGCGTGATCGGATGCCAACTTATCAACCACCCACCGCCCACACGCTTAAGCAACGGAGGTCATATTCACAGTAAGGTGAACCACTGGAATTGGACAAGGACCCTCCACCACCTCAGCCCGGCCGTGAGGTATGGACCTTCAGCCTTTTGGGGATGGCTCCTCAAGCTGAATTTCTCATTGCCGAAGCGAAGTTGTATTTTGGAACAGCTTTGCAGATCTCGAAGAAAGTTGATGTCCCTTCAGCAATCTTAAATGACAACAACAAGATCCTTCATCTTGACCTGTGAGCCGCTTCCCAAGCTAACCTGCTCAACACCGCCGCCAACGGTGTCTGCGAGAAGCTTTCGTCTGGAACAGGCGACCTTGAAGCCAATTAACTAGGTCTTCAAGAAAGCATGCTTTGCCACCTTTCACTCCATGAACTGGCTGACCAAAGCCCTATTCTACTCAACACTTCTCCTTCGGACGTCGCTCTCAACTCTGCATTGAACCTCAAGTCAACTCTGTATTGAACCTCATTCGACAAGACAGCAGCTATGCAATCAGCCAATCCGCAAATCTGACACTCTCTTTAGGGCCTGATGCAAAAATTTGCGCCACACCTGGACGTCTCACATAAACCGAAAGATTCAAAGCAGAAGCAGCAGTCCAGACCATCCTACCAGAGATCCTCATCTGCATCAGTTGCACCTCACAGCTCAAGTGTTTCATTGCATCAACCTAGGGATGAACTGGGGACTTCATCTTCGAGCAAGGCTTCATCATCCAACTTCCTTCTGAGACTATTGAAAGTAAGGAGCACCACTCTATAACATCCCTTCAGGAACGTTTGAATCATGACGACCTGTCAGGGTACCTGGCTATCACCCAGGTGGCCCAGGTTCGATCCCTGTGCTGGAACATGGTTCTTCAGCAACATGTTCGCGAATATGCTCCATGGCACCAGTGAAACTTGGCATGCGTGCTGCCTGCACTAGTTCAGAAAGGAAAACTGAGTTTGTCAGACATCTTAATGAAACAGTGTTTCGCTGCTGCAGCTCCCAAGACAGGAATTGATTAGGTCGACGTACCCACCGACCCCATTCACAGGTGTGCCAGGCTGCACACCTGTCCTGGAACACGTGAGATTCGTAGATTCCTCTACAAGGCTGGATTCTTACCAGGGAGAAAGGACTGCCGCAGGCAGATGGACGCATACCACTTATCGAACAGTCCGCAGGTGAAGTCACCATATATATACTCTCCATACGAGGACTTCACCTGCGAACAGTTCGATAAGTGGTCTGCACACCTTGTGAATTCTGCTGTCGCGGTCGTGTGCCACATCACGTCTGCTATATAGAGAAAGAGAGGGAGGGTGACTCGTTCCCATTGCCACTACAATGAAGCGTCATCCTTCTTTGATCTCTTCCTCGGTTTCTTCTTAACCTCTGCGGGACATTGTCTGTGTCGTCATCAGATCTTGTGGCAACACTAGATGTCAGCGGCGGAGTGGATATCAGTGTTCCAGATAGGGAAAAAAACATCTACTGGATTGGTTCGCAACGTGCCAGAACACACTGCATCCACAGTTGCACATCCGTTCCCATGCATGGGAAGGGGTTGTTGGAGCTACTGTCCCCTCATTCTCGGTGGCGTCGGAAATTCGACGTGGTTTGCCAATCATTCAGATGCTTCATTCGGATTGCTCTCTGGTGGAAAGGAAGGAGGGGGTGTGGTAGCATGGTTTGTGGTTCTCTTTGAACTATCCAAGGAGCTCCCAATACTGCTACCATGTGTCAGGATTTGATGTCCCAGTGCAATGTAAGTTTCATCCAGACTATGCCATTTGTTTCACCTTCATGAGTGGAGAATGAGAAAGCGTGTAAGAATGAATGAATAAAAAGCCTGGAGGTACAACATGTATACAGCTTTTCGCAAAGCGTCGGGCCAGTATGCGACCCTTTATCAAGTGTCAATAAATTTTTTTAAATAATTTGAGTAGAAACTCCTGTCATTTACAACATACACTGGAAATAAAACCAACCATCACCAAACGAAACACAAAAGTATCAGACGGACCCAAAGACCGGTTTGAAAACCAGGAAATAGGAAGACCCACAGCCTACCTGCCTAAGCAGGAACAATTTTTTTTTCCAAGTTTGCGTAAAGTCGAAACAAACTCCGCGATTTGATTATTAATAGGCATTATGTGATTATAAATGGGGTTGCCGTTGCGCTAGGATGCTGATAGTTTCTAAATTAATACGGGACCTGTAATTATTTCTTGAACAAGACGCAGGTGTTTTGAAGGTCTGGAGAATGCCCTGTCACTGCCTTGTGCTGCGCTAGACAATTAGTTTTGTCATTGTACTTAAGGTTGATTTTATGGGAATTTAATCTTTTGCAAAGAAATTGTTTCGTAGTTCCTACGCAAGAAGCTGTGCAGCTTTAGTCCCTACATGGAATTTGATATATAGTACGTTTCTTTTGTTTTTTTGGAGCTCTTCTGGTCGACTATTTTTTAGGCATAGATAGCTGCTTTAAACTGGTATGGACTAATGTCATGGTAGGCCAGCATTCTTCTAAGTTATCTGCTATGCCAGGAATAACTGGAAACGTAAGAAATTTGCAGGTTTGGTTTTATTTGGTCGAATTTGAAACCAGTGCTACTATGTTCGACTAACCTAGTAATGGTGTGCAAAGGGAAGTCATTCTCTAAGTATGTATACAAGGTATACTAAAATTCTTCAGCAACAAGACACTTAGCCATCTCCGATTCGTAATCACATAATGCCTATTAATACTGAAATCACGGAGTACATTTCGACTTTACACAAACTTTGAATAAAGGATTTATCCCACTAGGGATGAGTGGCACTTAACCACCTGGCTTCCCTCCCTATCCACAGACGGCCTGCTTAGACAGGTAGGCTGTGGGTCTTCCTATTTCCCGGTTTTCAAACTGGTCTTAGGTCCTTCTGATGCTTTGTGTTTTATTTGATGTTGGTTAGTGTTATTTTCAGTGTATGTTGTAAATGACTTAAAATGACTTGAGTTTTTACTCAAACGATTTTTTAATTATTTTTTTCGCTTGATGAAGGGTCACATACTCAAGGGTGACCCTAAACGTTGAGAAAAATTGTATGCATGTTGCACCTTTCAGGCTTTTTATTTATTAATTCAGATTTAGGGTGCTTTCCTTCTTAATTTCATTTAGGCATGTAAGAGGCACTGGGATGGTCTTCCACTGATGTTAGTGGACTGAATCTACCACAGAGCTACCACAATCAGCTTTTGTGAGACGGCAGATGATGCACATGATCTGCGTAGAAGCTAATACTGTTTGCCATGCAGTATCAGTAATAGCACTCATGGGATACTGCTAAAATTCTACTATATGCCTGCACATCTTGGCAGAGACGTCATCTCATCGGCCACCATCGTTTCAAGGGTCATACAAACGTTCGGTAACCTCGCATAAGTTGCCTGTCCCTGCAAGGAACCGACTTCTTGTTCTGACCAGTCTCAAGACGAAGCTTTTGAAAGGCTTCTTGGCTCCACTGGACACTGACTCTGGCTCCATTCGCTAGACAGCTACAGCCAGAACGGGAAAGGAAAATGTTTCACAGTTCCTGGAGATCTGAACTGCACCTGGTTCACCAGGGACTGATAGGAAATGAACATGATCTTGTGTTTCGAGCATGGCCATGCGCCCAGAGAAGCAGCCGAAACCATTTTTTCTATCACTCTGCTCGCTCGTTCGAAAAGAGGGTGTTGAACGTCTCCAGTGCTTCGTGAGAGCACGTGGGTTTTCCGTGGGAGCGTCCAGCATGAGAAAATAGAGTGAGACAGCCAGAGTCTCAATGGACCCTGTAACACGAAAGGAAGGGAATTGCCAGGAAAGATACCCCTCTATTTATTATAACCAACCCACCCTCAATGAGTGGCAGAGAAGGGTGGTTTGCCATTCAAGCAAGTAGGTCAGCTCAACGGATCTGCGTGATGGGGCAGCATCCTCATGACCTCACGAGTCTGCAAGCTTAGTGTGCCTAAGTTGCTCGGGCAGGGTGGCAGGTGTACCATTCAAAATTGGGGCACCTTGGTCTAGGAGGCACTGCATCCGTAGCTACTACTTGAGTTCCAGGAGAAGCTCAAAGCCTCCTCTCCCATGATTCTTGTGGATTAGTAGGAACCACATTGCAGGACTGGTAACCTTATGTTGGAGGCATATAAAGCCTTTGTTGGTGAGCTAAGAGTTGCTATACCATGCAACCTTGACTTGGATTCTGCTTGACCGCGTTCCTAACGAAAGTTATCAGCATCCGGGTGTCACTAATGTATATAATTAAGCTAAGCATGAAACAATGTGTATTTTGTATACAGAACATGATTCACCATAGACCTGCATTAAAATATGCTTGAAAAAAAATTGTAAAAAAAAATCTTTTTCCTACCCTATTTATTTCAGCATTGTTCCGCGAAGCACACAATTTTTTTTGTTAGGCCTTACCGTTGTGTGAATCCACCCACCAGTCCCACTCTTCGCTGATTGGCCAGTCAGGCCAAGCAAAAAGTGATCGACAACCGAGCGTTGGTACCGTCCCTGATGCGAGGAGAGCAACCCAGTTAGAGAGTTGACATGCAGCACGAAAATCAAACTTAGTATACGCGACAGAAAGAGTATTTGGGTGACATAGCAACAAGTAAAGGTAAGCAATTGAGGATAAGTAAAAAGACATTTTGCCGGCCCCCAGCCAGGCCGACTAAAAATGGTTTCTTTTTTGCCTAAAACATACTTAACCTGATAATTTAGCATTACATTGTGTCCTCAATAATCAATTTAATGTCTCCCTGGAGGTTTTTGAGTTGATTGTGGCCGCCTGCTTGCATGACCCACTGCGCATGCGCAGCCCTCTGTATATAAGCGAGAACGTGGATGGTCTCTGCATTTATTTTCCTCTCAATCTGTCAGGCGGTGAATCGAGAGGGGAGGTAGGGCGGGCTTTGGTTTAAGTATTTTTTAGGCAAAAAGGAAACCATTTTTAGCCAGCTTGGCTGGGGGCCGGCAAAATGTTCTTTCTTTGTTTGCCAAACATATTAACCTGATAATTTAGCATTATCAGTAGACCTCGTCAAACGTGGTGGCGGTCACCGACCTGACGGAGCGCCCCGGGATGCAAGCAGGCGTTCCCCCAAATTTTTATTATAGTAAAAATTTGCACTTTATTCAGAACAGGATGTTGAAACAGGAAGTTGAATCTCTTTCGTAGGGTTTGGTGGCCCTGAAAAGGACCGTTGTTTATTGAGGGGTCTTGCCTCCTTCTATGGATGGCTTGCTTCCTTCTATGGATGGCTTGCTTCCTTCTATGGATGGCTTGCTTCCTTCTATGGGTGGCTTGCTTCCTTCTATGGGATTGCTCGTTCTGAGCTGGCTGCGACGATTGGTCCCTGCCGGTGTAGTCCCTTTTCTTCTCTTGACATGTTCCTCAGGTAGTGGGAGGTGAATGTCGTTGAGTGACGCCAGGAAGCTGCTTGTAGAATTTCTTCTCTTGGGACGGGGTTGTGGAGTGCCCATAATGTAGAAATCATTCTGACCTCGTGTGCTGTTGCTCTTTCCCTGCTTAGGTTGGCTTTGTCGTACGCAATGTCGATGGTTTTCTTTATCCAGCGGGAGATCATGGCGGCTGAGGTTTCTCCTGTTTAGAGGTCTACTGGTAGGAAAAGTTGATTTCTGCCTCTACGGATGTCTTCGTGTTGAGTTCTTGTGAGGTAGAAACGAAGTGCTCGGATGGGGCATAGTAAACGTTCCGCCTCGTCACTTGTCAAGGTTGAGAGGGCTGGGAAGGTTATGGGTTTTGGCTCTAAATACTGCTCTTGGGTGAAGGGTTACCGACGAGAAATTTGGACCAAAAATGCAGTAGGCTGGGTCTGCTGATAGGGCTTGGATTTCGGAGCAGCGGGCGCTAGCTGTGAGTGTGACGAGGAAGATAGTTTCCTGGTTAGGAGATGAAGGGAGATGTCTTGCATTGGTTCGAAGGGGGCTTCCATTAGGGATTGAAGGACGATTGATAAGTCCCAATCTGTGACAAGTCTTCTTCTTGTTGGTCGGTCATTTTCCGGACCGGAGGACCGGAGGAGGGCCGAAATTCGGTAGTCATCGAGAAGGCTGGTCTTGTTTGCTGCCCTGAATACCGAGTTTACGGCTGATTGATAGACGATTGCTGAGCCTTTGAGTTTGTCGATGTCGAAAAGATCGGTGAAGAATCTTAAGAGTTCGAGTAGAGTGGGATTGATTGGATTAAATTTCCTTGTGAAAAAACAATGAAACCATTTTGACCAATGGCTGTCATACTCTGTCTGTTGATTCTCTGGTGGCTTTTAAAGCGATTCGGGTGGCATCATCTTGATGAATTCCAGCCTTCTTGAAGAGTTTGTTGATAGTTGCCACACGTGAAGGTTTAGACTGGGAAGGTTTGGGTGAAATTTCAAGCCCTTTTGTTGAGACAGAATATCTGGAAGAAGAGGAGGGTTCTTGGAGTGTCGACTAGGAGGGATAGTAGGTGTGGGAACCATGGTGCCGACGGCCAAAGGGGAGCTATTAGAAGGAAGAGGCTTTGGCTTTCTTCGCCTTTCTGAGGTATTTGTGGAAGGAGTTTGAATGGTGGAAACAGGTATGCGTAGAGGTTGTGCCATGGGTCGACCGCCATTGCTTGGTCGTCCGGAATCCGGCTGATGTAGTGGGGAAGTCTGGCATTGTGCCTCGTGGCGAATAGGTCGATCATTGTGGTACCCCATATTGTGAAGAGATATTCGCAGTGATGCAGTGGTTGAGGATTTCGGAAGTTAAGTTGTGAAGCAGTCTGGACTTGGTTCCACCTTCTTTCCTTATGTAAGCCAGGGCTGTGGTGTTGTCGGCTTGTACTTGGATTACTTGATTTTTGATGAGCGGAAGGAAATGTTGTAGCACTAGTAGGATCGCTCGGAGTTCGAGGAAGTTGATGTGTTGTAGTTTGCTTTCCTGCCAGATTCCTGACGTCTCTAGGTTGTTTTAGTGGGCTCCCCAGCCATAATTTGAGGCGTCTGTGAAAATGATGAGGTTGGGGGGAGGTTCGTGGAGTGGGACTGTCTTGGTCAGGTTTGTGACATCTGTCCACCATAGGAGGCTTTCGTAGGGAAAGTCTTTGTGGAAGAGGAACTGTTGATCTGGATTGAGATGAGGGTTTGACCACTTGTCGATTCGGTGGTAGTGAAAAGGTCTTACCATCCATCGTCCGTAAGGAATGAGGTTCACCACTGAGTCCATCTTCCCGATGAGGGAGTTTAGTTCTCGGAGGCAGAGGGTTTGTTGGTCTGGAATTGGCGGATGTGTCGTAGACGATCTTCTACTCTGTCGAGCGATGGAGAGATTTTGGATGATGAGAGATTGAATGAGGCGCCTAGGAACGTGAATTCCTGTTGTATAGTGAGGCGTGACTTGGAGTGGTTTACACTGAATCCCAGTTGGTTTAAGAGATTGATCGTGGTGTCCCTGTCTTGTTTGAGACAGCGGGGGTCCTGGTTGTGTAGGGCCCAGGTTGTGTATTGCTTAGACAGCGGAATTCGTAAACTTGGCCGTCGTAGATGAAACGGAAGAATTTCATTGCGGATGGGTGAAATGGAACGTGCAGGTATGCATTGTCCAGGTCTATGGACATTGTCCATTCGTTCTGTATGAAGGAGAGGCGGATGGATTCCAGTGTTTCCATTTTGAAGTGGGGATTGTCGATGTATTTGTTCAATGGTTTTAGGTTGAAAATGAGTTTTTGACCCCCTGTTTTTTTCGGACGGGTGAAAATGGTGCTGTAAAACCCGGAAAATGGTGCTGTAAAACCTGGGTTCTTGCATTTGATGATGGCTTGTTTTCTCAGAGGTTGTAAAATTTCGGAAGAAAGGGTGGCCGAAACTGGAGACGTGAAGTTCCATGGAGAAAAAAATAAACATAAATCGCTGGAAATAATATTAGGGAAAATTGAAAATAAGCCAACAGCGAAAATCATACACTAGAAATAACGCAGTTCAATAAGCCACCTTTATGCACTTACGTTTCGTCGGAGTGGCATGACCCGGATTCGAACCGGCTACCCAGTTCGCCCCCAGATCACTTTCATAGCGCCTTAATCGCTATGGCCACATCCTCCACTGGCATGAAGATAACTCACTGAACCCGTTATTAAGGTCACAACCGTGACCAGGGCTCCATTCGACCGAAATTCACTCGGCCATGGAATGGAGAGGGAAGACAAATCATACACTCACAAGGCCCAATAAAGGAGAAATAAATAAACATAATTCGCTGGACATTTCTAGTGTATGATTTTCGTTGTTGGCTTATTTTCAATTTTCCTTAATATTATTTCCAGTGTATGATTTGTCTTCCCTCTTCATTCCATGGCCGAGTGAATTTCGGTCGAATGGAGCCCTGGTCACGGTTGTGACCTTAATAACGGGTTCAGTGAGTATCTTTATGCCAGTGGAGGATGTGGCCATAGCGATTAAGGCGCTATGAAAGCGATCTGGGGGCGAACTGGGTAGCCGGTTCGAATCCGGGTCATGCCACTCCGACGAAACGTAAGTGCATAAAGGTGGCTTACTGAACTACGTTATTACTAGTGTATGATTTTCGATGTTGGCTTATGTTCCCTTAACAAGTTCCATGGAGGACTGTTGGCTAGCAGTGGGTTTGAGAGGAAGGTAGGACGAAAGCCCTCCATGATGATCGAAAGGACTTCGGAGTTGCGCGAAAGGGTCTTCCAGGCTGTGTAAAAGTGGCGAAGTCTCGCACCGACCGGGAAGCAGGAGTGTCAGGGATAGTCATTGTTTACGGTGGGAACTATGACCGCCGGGTGAAAAGTAGCGGCTGCGGTGGTCAGGGGTTGCGCACGTTTCTGGTTGTTACGTTGGTTGGAACGGGAGCGAGGCTGTTATTCTGCGCAGACTGGTTCTTGTTGGCTGAACTGTCGCTTCGTGAAATGCTTGCGGGAGGCGTTGGTTTGTTCCAGTCGTGGGGAGAAAAACGGGTGTTCTGGTGTTTGACTTGGATGAGCGAAAGGAACTTTTATCTTGGCGAAACGGCTTGGGCTTGCGCGAGATGTCTAGATGAGGCGCAAGAGTTGGGATGAGACCGCGAAAGAGAGTATCGGACTCGTGAAGTGGCTGGTTGCGCAGCCGGTGTCTGGTTGACTCATTAAGATTGTTTGTGGATTCAAGAGCTGCTTTTCTTAACATCAGGGTGTTGTTGAAAAATGCCCGAGTGGCCCAGTTCAGGGAGTGATAAGTGGCAAAACTTGATTTTTGGTATAGTTGGGAGATGAGGGAAGACAGATTGTGAATCTCTTTGGGGCTTGCATCGGCCGAAAGCTTCTCGTAGAGAGTGCTGACTGCTGTGTTCAATACGTCAGCTTGCGATTCGGCACGTAGGCTCAGGCGTACGCACTTGTCATTGTCAAAAAGGACGAAAGAGGGGACCTCAACTCTTTTGGGGATGATGAGGGCCGATCCGAAATCCAATTTGACTTCACTACAAAGGAATTCACATTCACGGTAGGTGTCGAAATTCTTGGGGTTGGTGGCGCCGTCACCCAATGGGCGAAAGAAAGTTGATTCTCGGCCGGGCCGAGGCGTTGGGGGTTCAGTGTCGAGCAATAAGGATTCACCTTTACCCAGGAGGGAGACACCATTACGTAGAAGACAGGTGAGTAGGGTTGTAGACTGGCCCAAAAGGCTGTGGGGTTTGGCGTCCTCGTCCCGTAGGGCGAAGCCAAAGCCGGTCTTGAGACCTCTGTTTATTACTGGGGCGTTAGCAGATTCGGATGGTTTGTATAAAAAACAGTCCGGAACTGTGTCTTCCACTGTCTTGAGGAGAGATGTCAGGGGGATAGTCGGATCGTCCGAATTGTCGTCCGGAAAGTGAATGTGTTTAGCGGTAGGCGTTTGAGCGGTCTGGCTTTGTTATGCTACGGCGGGAGTCTGTGTGTCGGTGTTGCCCGAAAGAGGGTTTGAATGCTTGCGCTGCTTAGCGACGGGGTCAGAGGTGCGCGAAAGGCGTTTATGGCTTTCATTACTCACAGTCGATGCAACCCAGTTATGCGTGTTGGCCCGGCGTGCGGACGAGGTACATGACGGAGGCGGCATTGGTGTTTTTCCAGCTTAGTGGCGGAAAAAGGAGTCAACAAGGTTGTGGGCTTCGCTACGAGTTACGCTGTGTTCTCTGCGTGATGATCTAGACGAGAGATCGAGCGGAGAGTTGGTGGCCGAAAGGCCCGCTTGGGAAGAGGCTTGCCGGAGTTTTTGTTTGGCGTCTCGCAATAGCGCTTTGGCCTGTCGTAAGTCTTCTTCCAAGGCCGAAAGATCGGGAGGCAGTGGGGTACGTTGGCCATCTTGCAAAGCAGAATCATCTCCGTCGTTGACGACATGAACGTCCCGGTCCAATCCGGTCGTGCAGCGGTCGTCGTGGACGGTTGGGGTAGCAGCCGGAGAGAGCACAGCATCTGCGGTCGGAGGGATGAGCGAAAGGGCGGCTTCCATAGTGAGGAGATGTGCGAAAGGAAAAATCCAAATTCCTGAGCGAAAGGCGGAAGACGAGGTGACGCGTAGGAACATCTGGAGGAAAA
>JAHWFP010064029.1:287922-298882 GCA_023313725.1 Lithobius niger
TCCTGTTTTGAATATTTGTTTTTAAGGAGCACGAACCCAAACTGGATACAAACAAACACGTCAGGTTTGCCGTAAAAAAAGGGCTAAATTGCATCTGTTTAAGTACTGTTGTGCTTTACCAATTAAATTATTGTTAAAGCACAACAACACGTAAAACAGGTGCAATTTTCTGAATTTTACATTTGCTTATTTTAATCATAGATTTTTTTCCCGCGTACCTTTTAACAAGTAAAGTGAAATTCCAATCAACCCATCTTTTATGGCACACTTGGCGTTTTTTGTTTGTAATCCGTGTATACCTTTTTAACTGCTTATGCATATAATGTAAAAAGCAGTTATTGAAGTACAGTCGGGGTGAAAAAGGGGCTTGCGCCGTGAGCTATTGTTAAATGACGTCAAGTCCCACTCCATTCGTTTATTTGAACTGGTCATGCCTATCACCTTTAGCGTCTGGCCAAAAGTGACTGAAATATTAGTCGATTTTTCATGATTTCGATTAGAAGACGTGCCAGGAAATTGTAGGCGTTGTTATTCAGGAGTTTAAGGTTAAATCGTTTGCATATGAAGGGTTGTAGGTCCTTGACTAAACATTTTTGCCAATTATGTTTCTGTATGGAAAAAAAGTTGAACTGGAACTGGCCCAGCTTATTTCAGGTTTTGACAAATGCACGGAAAACGGAATTCTATCTGTTGTTGGGCTATTGGCGAACCACTGAATAAAAATGGCGGCTACTTTACGGTTCGCCGGGAAGGCTGTTCTAGGATTCTACGCGTATTGGCAATTCAGGTAGTTATGTAGCTCCTGCTAATCAGGTAATTATTGTATAATCGATTATTTAGTGTAACAGTTTGTTGTAGTATCAATTCGACAAACGTGTGAGGCAACCGGATAGTGCATACTAGGTGCATAGCTAACGGAATAAAGGCAGAATTATAAATTCATTCCACGATCACTTTTGATAGCAAAATAAACAATAGAGGGAACAAGTTTACTTAACGCGGCTTATGGGAAGAATAAGGGCTCCTCACCGATTGATCGCTCGTTGGGCTAGAATGGCGTAAAATGATCAACTGAACAATATTTTCCCATAAAAGTTTGGGGCAAAGGCTTCGTTTGGCCGTCAGAAATTAATGAAAGCCGCACTCTTTGTGCTGACGGACGAGAGGCCATTTTTCTTCCCATGTTCCCAGGTGATATTTTTTTCCTGTAAACAGTTCAGATAGGTGGGTGTTATTGTCAGTTTCGTGTGGTTTTGTTGTTATTGTCGGTTAGGTTAGGTTAGGAACCGGCTTCGGCATTTCACTTGAGGTAATGAACTGGTTGGGGTTTGGCGTTTCAGTTGTCGGACTTTCGCCCAGTTTCATGCTTTTCGGCGCGGTATACGGTGCTAACTTTGGACGACCACGGCCAAACGGTGCGTTTGCCCCAAAAATGGAAGAGGAAAACATTACGCAGCAGGTAATTCTTAGTCCATTAAATAAAAATCAGAAACGGCCCGAAATTCGAAAAAAGAGAAAAACAAACGTACCTTTAATTTTCACAGAAGGCACTACAAATTTATCACAAATTGCGGAAACTCGTTAAATCATTATTAACATAACCTAACCAATTAACTGCCCCAGTATGAAATGCCAAATCCCAAACTTACCTAACCTAACCTAACCTAACCTAACTGACAATAACAACAAAACCACACAAATACACACGAAACTGACAATAACAAACCGCCTATCGGAACTGTTTGCGAAAAAAAATATAAGGTGCCCTGCTGGCCCTGCGAGCGAACGCAGACACCGTATAGATATACGGATTGTAGCGCTACAAATCTACTGTTTTAAGTCGTTTTAACACATTTCCGCGCTCTGAAACCAACTGTCTCTGTATTTAGGAGTGTGTTAGAGCCATTTGGAATCAATTTCGTAAGGATATCGAGTATGTGCCTAATGTAAACTTAAGCCCAATAGAGAGCTTTGTCTTTGGTCTATGAAATAATAATGTTGCGATTTTTTGCATGAGCAGGTTATATATTTCTTATGAAATTCTTGTTTATGTCTATGGCTATGCCCTCTACAATTGAATTGATGTAATGTTTGTTGTGTAACTTGGCGCGGGTGAATAATTATTGACCAGTAATTTCTTTCTCCTTTGCAAAGGTGCGAGCCCGCGGATGGCAGCTAATAATGCGATGCAAAACTTAAATTGTGTTGAAATCGAGAGCAATGACCCACCTGACAAAAATTAACTCGTGTAGGAATGCCAGCTAAGCTGCTTTCAATCCAAAATCTGACCCTCAATAACGTTGCAAATGTGTTCTACTAGCTAGCTAGCTAGCTAATTCGCTCATCCCCATGTTAAACCTCGTAGGGTGATTATTCATCGTACCGAGATAACGGAAAGGCTTCCATCTATGAAATTGGACGAAGGTGCAGCACAATACGAACTTCGTAACTTTTATGGTTTGGAGTCTGGGGGTGTAACGGGGATGGCGTGGGAGGGCTCGTAAGTACGAAAATATTGTTATCACCATATTGTCGGCATCGTCTCTCAATGGACGAGCAAAGTTCGGACAATGACAACATGTTTACTGACGTGCGTGCCTAAACACACACTAGTGTATCACGATAAGTGTAAACAACGTTGCCAAAGAACTTGTGTTCACGTCCAATTCACGAAAAATAAAGAAACTGTGAAAACAAAGCAAAATAAACAAAGCCAAAAACTGGTAAAGTGGCCACCAAGTTGAGAGTGGTTCGGCCCTTCAAAGGAGTGGTATCAATACACCTAATCTAACTAAATAAAACAAATTACATCAAAATTAAAACCAAACCAAAAACCTATAAAGTGGTGATTAAGTTGAGAATAGTTCGGCCTCTAGGCAAAAGGTAGTAGCAAAGTGTTGAAAACCAATTTCTTGTTGACGTGGCACGTTATTACAATCTGCACGGTAGTGGAGTTGAGTCTAATACACAATTTTAAAAAAAGGAGTGATATCATATCAAAACCAAAACTGGTAAAAAGAACACCAAGTTCCGATTGGTTCGGCCCTTCAAAGGAGTGATATCAACACACCAAATCATTCGCCAACTTAATCGCACCGAATAATACTTTGGACGTTAAATGAAAACTTGAACATTGTCACCGTAAGTAGCAATGTTCTAGTTTTCATTTAACCTTCGATTAAGTTGGCGAATGTTTTGGAGTGTTGATATCACTCCTTTGAAGGGCCGAACCATTCGGAACTTGGCGTTCTTTTCACCAGTTTTGGTTTATGATATAATCGATTCTAGCTGCCAATTGACGTAGCTTAACGTCATGTAACAACTTAGCTTAGTTTGGTTTAAAACTATATACGTTTAAATGAAACACGGATTCTTTCAATTCAATTCAATTATTTATTTATTCAGAGGCCTTGACCCTAAGTCGCACGCCCCTGTCAAATAAAAAAAAACCTAACTAATTACAAGAGAACAACTCAAAGGGTACAGGCAAACACCAGTACACAATACCAATAACCATCCACTGTGCACAAGAATCCCATTCTTCGGATTCTTTCGTCAGATTTTATCAGAGGCCTTGGCACACAGCCGTACGCCCCTTCTAACCTAAAAATACACATTTAACTACATCAAGAACTCGACCAACTTAATAGACATCATCACAAACCCACAAACCCACACACCAGCGTGAACACCGTTACGCACAACTCCATAAGAACTCCAAGTTGCCCCAACCCCAACTTCACAACAACTCCAAAGTGCACGAACTCCAACTCCTCACTTTGGTACTGATGACAAGGCCGCCTTCTCTTTCCCATTTAGGGAAAGTTCCAGCGGCACACTGCTACAACTCTCCAACAGCAACACCTGACTAGAATAGCACAACACTTGTACGGGTGTACACTAAACACTTGTCTTGCACATGGGCCCAAAAAACTACAGCACACAGCACAGCTTGCCCGCCTTCTCTTTCCCATTTAGGGGAAGTTCCAGCGGCACACTACTACGACACGCTGGCCGCAGCACCAGTTGACCAGTTGACTATAGGTGACGGTGACGGTGACGGTGACATTGGTCGGATTCTTTCATTTTACCCATCAACAATCAGGAACACAAGCATAAACTGGATAATATTCACCACGAGCGAGGAGAGGGAGAAATCCAAGAGGAAAACCCCGGATGTTTCACTTGTTACAATTGATATGTTTGGAATAGAATGGCTGAATGAATATTTATTCAAAGGGGCCCCGGCCCGAAGCCAGGCGCCCACTAACAGCACATTACAGCAACCTACAGTATTACATAGAAACCAACCACTGCCGTCACAGACACCACAAAATACCGTCGGCCAGCATGTGAAGAGGACACAGGAGGCGGAGCAGGAGTGTTTTGATTTAAAACAATGCGTTAGGCCTATGTTTCAGAACCGCAGCAAACTTTAGCTCATAAAAAAAGGCCGCTTAAGTTGTGCAAACTATCCTGGGAGACAAAACACCACCATCTAAAAGTAAAAAAAATGGTTGAAGGGCTAAATTATAACGGTGTTCCAACTGTGTATCATTTTGATATTAGAAAATTTAGGATGAGGGGATTAATCGAGGTTCTTCCCCTCTTCCCCCCCCCACCCCCCGTAAAAAAAAAAAACATTGATCAGAGTTATCCCCAAAGGCCCCATTCGGGTAACTGATCACGTGGGGTAAACATAATTACGTAAATAAGTCCGTAATACGGAAATTGGTAAGATATTAATTTTTTTTAAATATTCTTCGTAATCAATAAAGCTCCCGACGACTTCCTACGTTGACCAGACACCTTTAATTACTGCAAACAAAGCAAGTTTTGTTGAGTAATCAATGTAACTTTCTTTAAAAAAAAATCGTAAAAAAAATTCCTAGGATTTTCAACATTTTCTATGTTAGAGTATTAAGTGTGATTAACGATCTGAGCAATAAATTCAACAATAACCAATGTTTAATTCAATTTATTCCTTTGGGCCCTGACCCGTAGTCGTACACCCTTAAAGTGGCACTATCACCGATTGAAATGCGAACGAAAATACCGTGGCGCCATCTAGCGACATTGACATTGTTAGCCTTTATAGCAAGCGCGCAGGTGTACGAGGATGAACCAAATTTTCACTCAATTTATTAAGGATGCCGTGGCTTGTTTGTTTCGTTAAAAGAAATACCGTTACGCATTCCTTCGCTTCGTGCAAGCAAACGCTAGATTGTACTACACAGCGCTAAATGTTGTCAGAATTAGTCTGCTTTCAATCGGTGATAGTGCCACTTTAACTAACCAAGAATTAACAACAACAATAATAAACTGTAAAATGCAAAATGTAAAACAAAACCAATGTTCATTTTCGAAATACAATCATTATGAATTCAAAACTGTTCAAATTAGCTTCGTTTTATAATACAACTAGCAGGCAGCAGCCGTACCCGGCTTCCATCGGGGTTTATCTTCGCCCGGGGTTTTTTTTCTTCACCCGGCGGTTTTCTTTCAACCCGGGGTTTCGTTTCGCCATGTTCGTCCAGTGCAACGTTTTACTGGCATTTTTCCGTTTTTTCGATTCGTAGTTTTATTTCGCCCCTGGTTGTTTGATTCGCGGACATTTCCCCCCGGGGGTTTTTTTCCCGGGGGGTGGCTCCCCGCCGCCCCCCCCGGGTCAAAAATGAAAGCGGACAAACTCAGACATCGTCCCCCCCCCCCTCCCGGACACTTTCCCTCCGGACATTATCCCCTCCATACACTTTTCTAACAACATAAGTAAGTGTTGGAATGATAGATAACTTAGTTGGTCATTACCACCCCAGCATTAGGAAGACAATAGATGTGTTACATTGTGACCAAACAAGTGCTTCGACCAAAATCATACACGATTCCGCAGACATCCCTCATCACAAAACATCTAATCGTCACCTCGACATTTTTTCATTGTAAGTACAATTTTAATTAACTACTATTTTTTGAAGAGTGGAAAGTGTGTGTTGACACA
Source organism: Lithobius niger (assembly GCA_023313725.1). Lineage (NCBI taxonomy): Eukaryota > Metazoa > Arthropoda > Chilopoda > Lithobiomorpha > Lithobiidae > Lithobius > Lithobius niger. Next base: position 293,921 of record JAHWFP010064029.1, read on the forward strand.
TTGTTTTAATCAACTACTTTGAAACTTTGTAATGTGTCCAAGCTATCACATTATTTAAAGAAATTATTAAAGAAATTATTAAAGAATGTAAAGAAATTATTTTTATGGTTATTTTGTTTTTTTAATTATTTCTTCTTGAGGGAAAAAGTCCAGGGGGGGGGGGAGTCCAGGGGGAAAATGTCCGGGTCGAGGGGGGAATTTGTCCGCCTTCTTTTTTGAGGGGGGGGGATGTCTAGGAGGAAAAGTCCGAGGGGGAGGAATGTACGATTACCAGTTGTTTTCCAGTTTACACTCGGTGTTGCCTGAATGTTCATTGACTGGGGTACTTTATCTCCTGTAATACTCCCCCTTTCCTCCTATCATATCCACTCCCTCCGCGTCCTCCTATACCCGTCCCTCGCCTTCCCTTCCCACTTTGCAACACGTAGTCAATTTAATACTGCCGCTCCACCTTTCGTCCCCTTACCCCTCCCCTCCCTACCTATCTGCATTTCACTTGCGCGAGCCGAACACCTGGTTGCTGGTGATATAGGAGTAGGTAGGTAGAAGGGGTTTCCCCAACCCTATTTACTCCTATGGTGACATCTAGTGGCCGACTTTCCAAGCTCGACTCTTAACAGTACTTTTTTTCGGCTCATGGCTTGTTGGTTTATTTGTTTTATTAAAGCTTAAGTGGCCTACAGAATCGTTATCACCACGACTACCAAAATTTCCACCATGTCGACACCCTTGAGAACAATAGCAAAACTACGAACAAAGCACAACGTTATAGTAAAGTAAAAGTTAAAAATACTCCAACGCAAACAAACGGGTTTATGAATAGAAAGTGAAGCGGCCTGTTGCCTTGCAAAAACCGACAAAGGCGCGAAGGGAATGCCTCGAACCAGGAGCGTGAGGTGGCAGCCCAAGAACATCAGAGAGGGTTACGCCTTCTCGTCTAAGAGGCTCTTGGCTTGAATTGAATTGAATTTATTCAAAGAGCGCTGGCCAACTGCTGCACGCCCTGTACATGGCTTGTAAAACAAATAACATTAACAGTAACATCACATCAATTTACCAAACCACACATGTTCAAGTCCGAACAGCACCTCACAACACAGCAATACATAACTAGCCTTGAACTCAGCAAAACATACCAGCACAACAACCCAGGGTCGAGAGAAAACCTGTATCATGGTGGGATTCGCAGAGCCACCTCAGTAACAGCCTAACCTTTTCAGCGACACAGAAGCCAACCACTGCATTTACACGCACCCCCTCAGACCTCTTCGCGCTGAGAGACAGAAAACCCTGCAGGGTGGGTCGTGCCTTCAGCCACCGAGTCAGCCCCCGTCGTTGCTGCTCATAACACCTGCAGAACAGAAGAAAGTGTTCAACTGTTATCTCAACCCCGCAGTGGCGACAGAGCAGTGATGGCTCCCAACCTAACCTAAACTGATGCGCTTTCAACAACAAATGACCAGTACGTAGTTTGCTCATGAGACGTGCTTTCCAGCGTGGAAGCCTGTTCAAGACAGTATTACTGCAACAGAATGGTTGCAGATGAAACAAAAACCGGCCCGTGATGGAATGAACCCACTCAACTTCCTACTGCTCAAAGAACCACCGCCGAATGGCAGCATGCTTGGATCTCACAGAGTGTGTCAGATGAGCCTCAGTCACCTGTCGCTCCAGTGCAGCCTGAGCCAGCACATCCGTTTGCTCATTTCCCTAGTTTCCACATTGCCCCTTCATCCACCTGAATGCAACATCACCTAGCTGGAGCATTGTCCAGAGCTTCCAAAAAATAGAGCACAGTAACGGGTCACTTACATCCAGACTATCCACGGCATTCTGCAGTTTGCGAATGCCCGACAGAGAGTCGGTAACAATAGTGAAGGATGGAAGCTGAAAATCTGCTGCCACATCTAGGACAATCGAGATGGCAGCCAATTTACACTCCGTGCTTGATGTAACGCCCGAAAGAAGACATTGGAAACAGTATTTCAGGCTCGGCACGGCAATGCCCATACTCCCATCTCCTGTGAGGCCCTTGTAAGAGGCATCACAGAAGACATCACAAGCCATGTGCCAAGAATCAAAAAGGTGCGTAAGACTGGGACACCAAATCCAGGGACTATCAGACTGGATAGAGGCCACGTCTAGTGGATCATTCCAGGAGACCTGCCAGAGAAGCGTGGCCTCACGCCCAGCTACACCAAGGGCGTGCAGTAGCACTGATATTGTAGTAATTCCGCAGAACCTTCCCAACCGGGTCGCTTTCACCACGGCTCAGGTTTCTCATACATAGAAAAACAAACAGCTCTTTTGCACGATGATGGAGCAGAGGCTCCCCGCTCTCCACCCAGAGCGACTGAACCAGGGTCGACATTAGGCGTCCTGTTACAATTCGCAAGCAGTCGTTAACCAAGACTTGTAGGGTCTGTATGTGCTGTGACATCGGACAATGAAATGGCAAATGATAGCCGAGAACTTCACGTATAAATGCCCTGTAGGTCGAGAGGAGAGCACCCCTGCTCACTGTTTTGCTGTGGGCTAATACTTTCAGGATCGAAGTTCTGGCACAATATCTCTCTGAGAAAGCTTACATGGGCATTCCACTCCAGCCTATCATATAACCTAACACCTAAATACTTGATGGTGCTTGCCTGCTGGACAACAGACCCACACACGGCTACTGTAACTGGTGCCCTCTGTCTGGCCAACGAACAAGAAAAGACAACCAATTCCGTTTTCGCTGGGGCGAGCATCAAGCCTCTGTTGGCAAGGCGCTCAACGATAATATTCAGTGCCGCCTGCACATGTGGCATAACCATGTGTAAACCATTGCCTGCAAACCACATTGCCACATCATCTGCATAGCCGACAATGGTACCATGCAGGCACATTTCGATTAGAACATCATTAATAGCCACAGCGAAAAGCGGGGGGCTTACGCAGCTCCCTGCGGCAACCCACGATCTGAGTTCACCTCACGCGATCAGAAGCCGACTACTTTTGTCACGAACGTCCGCTCAGCTAACAGTGCTGTTATGGCTTTGATCAAAGTAGAACCAACACCCATGTTCTCCGTGGCGGCTTCTACCCAGTCAATACGTACCATATCGTGGGCCGCTTTGATGCCTAAAACCACAGCACCGACCACTTGCCTATGTGCCCATCCTTCTCTGATGCCAGATAAAAGGTTAGGATGCTCCTGCTCATCCGATAACCATGCTCCGCTAACCATGCTCTTTAATTGATCCGAAGTCAAACCACTAAAGGAACACAAATAAACTTTCTTGTAAGTTTCAGATATTACAGTGCTGCTGTACTGTTTAGTCCACGTAAAACCTTACCGATGTATCCAAACATTATACACGTAGGTACAATTAAAGCCAGAGCCCAAATTTCGAAACTTTTCATGCCCAAACAAAGGAATAATAATGTATGGCTAAAAACTCGACTACTTTCTTCGCTAAATTATTCAGTGTTCTTCAGTTATGTCGTCAACTTTCCGTTCATCACCCTACTCATGTTACATACACAATTTTTCAATATTTTTCTAGCACTCTTCCAGACATGGAATTACCGTATTACTTTCCAGGGCATTTCCAGGTTTTCAAGGACTCTCACGAACCCTGAATTACCTGTAGATCTTTGCTAAATGCTAAGCACACTGAGACAATTAGTTTTTAAACATTTTCCAGCGATGTCGTTTAGTCAAGTGAAACACCAATCATTGGCTGATCTATCGTGTGCAAAAAGTAAAAATGGTAAAAACATTTCACTACAGCAGTAAAGTTTCACGTGGACTAAACATTACAGCAACACTCCCTTACAGGAAAGTTTATTTGTGTTCCGTTCTATTTTGAATTTGGTTCAAATAAACCTTACTTTACGCATCAAACGAGTTCGTTTTTGTTTTCTAATATTGTAATATGTACACATTGTACAAAAATTCAAAAAAGCAGTTAGAGTCGGACCGTTATAAGAACGAATGGGAGTGCCCGAACTGGAGCTCCGTTAAGGACGTCCGGTAAAGCTAGTGGGGGAAAGAATTTGTTACTAATTCCTTTCCCGTACTAGTTTTCCTCATGTTTGGTGCCGATGACTAATGTGTGTGTTATACTAACTGACCGATATTTTATGCCAAAAGAAAAAGATCCGCACTTCTTTAAGTAAAGTTTATTTGACTCTTATATTTTGTCGATTTTCGGCTAACGAGGATCGCTCTGTGGTCGAGGATTGCTGAAACGGTTACAGGCCGACGGAAACTCATACTATACATGCATGCGTTTTTATGTATAGCTTTGTTGTCAACTTAAAACAGATTCCAGTGTCTGTTTTAATGAGGTACAAATTATTCGTGTCTTACTTGGCCTAGTTTTTTTTTTTAAATGTTAATTTTAGAAAATAAAAATCCTGTACGGTACTGTTTAAAAAATCAAAGGGACACTGCAAATAAAACGCAGCAACTTTCTGTTTGCAAAAGATCTTATGTTTAAAAATTGAGTGGACATTGGAAATAAAATGCAACCGTTTTTATGAAAAAAATCAAATAAAACACCATAAAGTTGCCATCATCCAGCAATCCTTGAAGCAATTATTCCAGTCCTTGACACACAAAAAGTCTATTACCACCAGCAAACCCATGTAAGTTAGTCACAAAATAAAAGAGGAGAGACCGAAGTATTGCTGAAATTGCTATCTTTGTCATCTTGGCAAATAAGACTGACGGACAAAAGGACAGCGGCACACAACGGATGCATTTGCTGTTTTCTGTGCAGTACGCCAATTTAGGAAACTCTCGTACCGGACACTGGTTTGGCACCTATTTAAAAATGCCGGACCTTCAGTAAATTTACCGGCCCAAAATTAAATTGATTTTTTTTCTTTTGCATTTTAATTCTTATCTGCAATTCTTATACACAATAGTTTACAGTAGCTCTTCCAGGTGAAATTTTATAGGGGGGGGGGGGG
>JAHWFP010064030.1:8367-18867 GCA_023313725.1 Lithobius niger
ACAGTTACTTAGAAGCACATTCCAGTAAAATGAAAAGGTTTTATTTAGTTTTTACGTATGAATTGAAAACGATGCTGAGTGAAGAAAACGGGAGGTACGATCATTCATGATTAGTCAATTGAAAACAGAATTACAACCAAATGTTTACAGAGTTTGCGGCTATTGGTTGACTCCTGCGGATATAGAACAGAAATATTAAATTAGCCTTGGCGTTTCATAAATTCTCCAGACTATTCCAACTTTGGAGACTAACACTTTTGGCTCCCTTTGTGTGGTCACAGCTTAAATTCTTACCTAGTTATTTCAAATTTAGAGACATAGTGTGTTGTGAAAAGCACTGATTTATGTACGTTCCCAACGATTACTTCTAAGTAACGAAAACTTACCATAAGCATAATTACCACAATGAGTGGCGATCTTCCTGGAACCAGTTATAACACGTCGTGAAGTTAACGAAATCAATTACAAAAAGTAATAATCGTTGGTTGAAGAGGCACGAAATTCCATAAGCTCGTGTAAAGGAACCTTTAATCATTAAATGAAATCGATACGACGTGCAACTGACATAAGTCAACGTGTTGCTATTGAAAAGAGAACAAACGGAAGATCATCCTCTACTGGTAGGATTCTTCTTCAACATCTCTGGCCCTATGGTAAAAACAACCGAGGAAGGAAAAAATCAATCACTTGAAGAGTTACCATCTCTTAATTCTAAACAAGTGAAGACTTTTTTTCGAAAAACGTGGAGGATAGTCATTCACTTCGTTTACATGTAAACCCACGTTTCCTCCACGTTTGTCGAAAAAAGTCTTCATGTCTTCAGAAATAAGAAATGGTAACTCTTCAAGTTATTGATTTTTTCCTTCCTCGGTTGTTTTTACCATAGGGCCAGAGATTTTGAAGAAGAATCCTGCCAGTAGAGGATGATCTTTCGTTTGTTCTCTTTTCAATAGCCACACGTTGACTTATGTCAGTTGCACGTCGTATCGATTTCATTTAATGATTAATGGTTCATTTACATGAGAATATGGAATTTCATGCCTCTCCAACCAATGATTATTACTTTTTGTATTATAGCACAAAACATCCCAAAAAACCACATCCCATTTGTAGTACATCCCATATCGCATCACCACTTCAAAGTATTTCACAGGGATGCACATCGCTCCCTGGTTCGTGGCGTTTTCTCCCACCTGGCGATACAAAACCCGAATTGCTTTACATAGGTTGTTCGGGAGTCAGATGTGCATCATCTTTTTGTATGTAAACATTCGCAATCGCATTGAGATGTTGGTGCACGCCTGATAAAGATGGCGGACAGAGCTAGAGTGCCCACGTAATTTGTGCTGGTGCCACTCGAGTTTTATGAAAATAAACTGAATAATAAGTGAACTTGACTAGGAAAACCACTTAGCCTTGCATACGTTTGGTTACTTTGGTTTCAGCTGAACCAGTTTACTATGTGCAGGGTTAGAACAGAGTAGGACGTGTCTACTACTCGCGAAAGAGAAGGCAGGAAGGAAGGGGTTTCTCAGCGTAATGCCATGAATCACCTTTACTAGCGGAATGTTCCTAATCGTGGTCTTGTGTTTTGTAAACAGGTGCTGCCATTTGATGCGCATTACAAAATGTATTTTAAAAATGTGCATTATTGTGGCCATGTAAATGTAGAGAATGTTTTAATTCGTTTTAAAAGAATAAACAAAACTGAAACGGTTAAAACGCACAAAGAAAGCTTTAAGTTGTGTTAAATAAATAAGGATGCAAACCTACTTACGTTGCCTTTTGGACTCATATGTCAGACTGCCTGAGCGGGAATCGAACCCACGACCTCTGAAACCAACGGCCGAGGTCCTACCGCTGAGCCATACTGACACGGTCGTGTCAGTATGGCTCAGCGGTAGGACCTTGGCCTTTGATTTTAAAGGTCGTGGGTTCGATTCCCCGTTCAGGCAGTCTGACATATAAGTCCAAAAGGCAACGTAAATAGGTTTGGATCCGTATTTATTTAAGCCATCTCGAGCCATTGGCATTTCCGTCCTGTATAACTTCAAGTTATGTCCTGGAAGAGTTCCTGTCCCCATTTCGTACAACGAGGCTCCAAACAATGCTTCAGCAACCTTTACACCTCTTTCAGTATTCTCTGTTATAATCTTTCACTACAGTCGTCCGTTAGCCCGTAGCTTACAATGCAGCAGTTTATGTTTATTAACACCTATATTAAATTTGAAGCTGCTTACTAATTTTTTCTCCCAATTTTTTTTGCGAGAGTCAACATGACTACGACCATTCCGCCATTGGAGGATCCTATAACCCCTTTACTCCGAGATTTTTTAAAGTTTCCATCATATACTCAACTTTACCTCCTGATGCTAAGGTTCAAACTTCTACAGATCTTTTCTAAGAGTTACTTTTTTTTTGAAATCTTAACCCTCACTGAAGTAATTTCATTATTTTGTCTCTTTGGAAAGGGGGGGGGGGGTCAAAGCTTTCTTTTCTCCACACTCACTAGAGTATTGGGATCATTCAGTGAGCAAGTCGTGCTTGGCGATTTTTCTTTAAAGTTAGAAAAACCCCCAGTATTGGAATCAAAACCAACAATTCATAGTAAAATTTGGAACTGGACCACGCCATTCAAGGAATCTTCGTCCAAAGTGATTAGGTTTAGAGACGTTTTTCAACAAAATAATTCGGTACTTAAAACATTGGTTTTGGTCTGCAAAAGCAAGTTGGTTAGGAAAGTTTAATAGCATCCATCAGCAGAGTGAATCCTATGAGTCCTCCTTTAAGCCCCGTGTCAGTTACTTGACCACTAATTTTGACTCCACACACCAACAAGGGGCACATCGTGTCTCAGATGGGCTATATGTTGTTTGTTACGTCGACCAAACCTAACATTTCATGGTTTTGGTGTTGGAATAGATAAATATATTGGATCATTAGGATGGGTATTGGGTGTCATGCAAACAGTTATTATCAGATGGGCTGCCTTACCCAACCATCAAGTGTTATCAGTTCTTGATGGTTGCGGTAGTACTGTGCGCAGTTTAACATTGACCTATTCCTGGTTTTACGTGTACAGGAGTAAATAGTTTACTGGTTAACAATGGACTCCTACCTAGGTTCGACCTCTTAACCCCATTACGCTTGGCATAGGCAAACGGTCACAGCCACAAGTTAGAGGAAAAATTAAGTCCCCAGGCACATTGTGAGCTTTGTTAGGGGGAACGGGGACCCTATGCAAAGGGGGGCAGCAACAGCACAGTTGTCAACGTCCTCGTATCCAAACCAAGCGAATGCCAGTTCGCATTTCACAACCGACCTAACTACGAGTTAAATAAAAGTCACCAGAATTAATTCGGCATGAAAGAGTTATACACTGTTTTCTTGGCTCAGCATCACCCCTTCAAGCCTGGCGTAGCCAAATGGTCGCGGCTACGAGATGGAGGAAAAGTAAGTTCCCACCAGGAATGAAAGGCAGGCCGTGATCTTTGTGATGGGGCCCCGGGGACCAAGCACAAAGCCAGCAGAAACAGCCAAGTGGTCAGCGTCATAGTCTCCAAACCAAGTGAATGCCTGTTTGAACCCGCGACCGACTTAACTATGAGTTCATAAAATTCAACAGAGGTAATCCAGGAATGATAGGGTTATACAATGTTTTTCTTGATCCACATAAATCATTCATGACCGGCATAGAACTTCAAGATGGAGGAAAATGTTAGTCTCCAGGCACGCTGCGAGCTTTATGAGGGGGCCCGGTGACCCCCAAGTAAAGCCAGCAGCAAAATCCCAGAGGTCAGCGTCGTCTTCAAACCAAGTGAACGCTAGTTTGAATCCCACAACTAACCTCACTAAGCGTTACAAAGGTCACCAGAATTAATTCGAGGATGAAATGGTTAACTCTTCCCAGGAGACTTCGCAGATTGGGGTTGGGGGGGGGGATTGATGCGTAATGGGGCAACGAATGCTTGGTCATTAGCACCAACCACAGTCACAGTTCCATGGACTATCTGATGCCACAGAGCAACACAATGCAGAGATGTTAACCAAACACCTAATCTAGGTCTTATCGTATATCTGTACTTCCTGCAAAAATTGAAATACCCCGTACAGGAGGATAGAATCATGTCCCATTTACATGCTACGTCTCGTGAAAGGTGGAAACGGCAGCAAACACCATCAAGATGGTCACAATCAACAAAAAACCTGATGGACCATGAGTGACCAGTGACCACAATGACATTGGAAGTGGCCTACACTATAACTACCAGTGGCGGCAGGCAACGACAAGTTTGATGCCCTAATCATTTCGCTTATCTGCCATTTTCAGTAGCAGTTAGTTGCGTCATAATTGCCACCAGAATGAAATGAATATTCTTTTGCAACCTTATTTTGGAAAGGCATCCCTCCTCACCAGCCATTCGGGCCATAACCTTAAATTAGGAGAGTTACTGCGGTGCCATACCCTTTTCGATGAAAACCGTAAGAAAGTTTCAGTTAATATAGAATTAAGGAAAATTGGAAATAAGCCATCAGCGAAAATTACGCACAAGAACTTTTGCACTATAGCGATTTGTGTGTAATTATTTCAGTTATTATAATCATGGCTTCCACTGTAAGGATTGAATAAGGACCGGTACAAATGGAGGCTGGCAAGGAAGCGGTCATATTTTCAAGACTAGTACGGGTCTATCTAGGATATGTATTAAACTCTCAACTTTGCGAGCTTATAGCACCGTCAAAAGTAAACATCTTTAAACCAAATTTGGAATCTAGCCTTGACTGGTCAAGGTCTGTCTGCAGTCCAAAAATTGTGAAATTCGGTCCAGCCAAACCCCAGTTACAGAGAGGGGCCAAATAGAAAACTTTCATCTGTCCAGTTTACAGGTCAAACTATTTGTGCTATAAAGCTGATTCTTAGCTCATTTTACAGGTGTTGCTCCATAGATGTACCCTTTCCATAAGGCCTTTTTAAATTGGTCAAGTGGTTCAAGGGTTACAGAGCTCTAAACGACCAAATTGATTGTTTTACATTGTTTTAAACATTGTCATTATGCAACAATGCCAATTAGGAAGACGTAGATCGAAGATTAAAGGATTTGTTAACACTGACGATAGCTAGGTGAGTAAGGGTCTCTGTGTTAAACTCTCAGCTTTAACCGTCAACTACACTGTTTTAATAGTTTAGCTACAATTCTAAAAGTAACACGAATTAATAAACAAACACGGAATGTTAAATGTAAGGGTCTAAAAGTCAAAACCTAGAAGGAACACGGACAAGCTTTGACATTCAGAGTCTAGGTGTAAAATATTGTCAGAAAGAGGGTGGTAAGCATTAGACCCATACTATAGTTTGTTCCACATTAAGTTTGCTGGAAACTGACGGTATGATGCCACGTTTCTTTGCACTAGGAGTGCAAAAACTTGTGGATATCGCACTTGAGACTCCACACATTTACTGTTAGAGTCTACGAATGGGATATTTACGTGTTTTTTGAACTCGTAGTGGAAGGAAACATGGCGTCATACCGTCAGTTTTCTGCAAACATAATGTGGAACAAAATATACCCGGTGGCCAGCAATAAGCACATTTTGACGAAAAACTGGAAATCTTCCTACAAAGACCCATGTGATGATCCAGTGGCAGTAGGTATACGTTTCCTGCTTTGCTTTATGTTGAAAATTATTTTTCGATTTAGTAACGTGACAGTATATTCGCAACAGAGAGCATTATTGCTTCTAATAAAAAATTATAAAGCATCAAACGACAAATTGTTAAACTTCACAAGAAAATTGTGTTTTAAAGTTGAACAATATTCTAAGAACAAAGAAACTCTGCTACAACCGTTCATACACACGTTCTGCCCGAATAGAATAGAACTAAGCTAACCAACGGGTAGTAAGGGTCTAATGCTTACCAACCTATTACAAAATTTTACACATACACCCTGACTGTCACAGCTTGTTCGTGTTCCTTCTATGTTTTGATTTTTAAACCCTTACTCTAAACATTTAACGTTCCGTTTTTGTTTATTAATTTAATTATTCACTGCTACATTTACACCAGACCATTAATGTCAGAATAATACGGAGCATAACCTCGAAGAACTTCCACCTCAGTCTGGATTCTCAGGCAGGATTTGTTCATGAAAATTAGCGTAGGAGTTGGTAACAGGTCATCAGTTGAAACCTGAGGTTCGACAATTTGAGACACTCTGTCTGGTGCATCTTTTGCAAGTGGTGACTGATGCAGAAACCCATTCTCTTTCTTCTAGCATAGGGAGTATAAATTGATCAAATCCCTGCTATATATACCACTGTTTAATTCCTGGTTAAACTGTAAGGCAAGTTTGTTGAAGTTGAGGTAGATAAAGAGAGAGATGTCTGGCGTGTTTGGTTCGGATGTCTATCAGCGGTGAAAGTTAAATAGTCAAGGATATTGGAAAGCCTGCCTCTAAACATTGCAGCTGATTGCACAATTTGTGTATCAGTTATAGTCCACATATTTTCAAACCCACTTCTTTCCTGGTTTTTAGAATTCATTGACGTTATTTTGGTTACCATTTTCGTTTTAAAACGTAACTTCTATTGTGTCAGATAAGGCCCCTAAATTAAGAGTTCCGATTAGAGTTGGTCGGAGTTTCGAAATCCAGCAATCCATCCTCCAGGTCTTCGCCCTTTATCATTACTCACTGGAATAATTCATTGTGTTGACCCTAAACACAGTAGGGTTTAGACGTCTTCATAAATGTCACGCTACCTATTTTTTTTTTATTTTTGTCTAGTTCCATGTCGTTGGGTAGTCATCTAAATAAATATCGCTCTTCTGCTATTATTAAAGGAAAGAATTTAACCTAAAAGAACGTTTTAAGGAAGATATGCCTACTATGATAGATTGTTTCAAGCAGCTATGATTTTGCTGCACCATATTATGGTATGTTGGTGTGTCATCCTTTTGCGGTGTTCATCTTCGTACAAATAGTTCATTTGCAGGGAGCACTTCCTGTTTTCCCGTGGTCAAGTAACATAAATTTAAGTAACCTATGTACTAAACTTTACCAAAAATTCTTTTGTTCAATGGCTATTCTTCTGACTTATTGAATTAACAAAAGCACCTAAGTTAATTTAATTTTGACCGTTTTTACCTTCGAGTAAACCATAACGTTATTAATGGGTTCATTATCTCTGAAGTTTTGTCTGTTCTCGTGAACAAACCTCTGCATGCAGCAAACGAATTCGAAAACACTTTTTTTTTGAAGATGATAACAAAAAAATATTCTATTTTTTTTCTGTTTATGATAGTTTCAAAAGTTAAACCGTTCGAACCTGTTATCATGGTCCTTAGCATAGAGAGATCTTTTAAGGACGTTCCAATACCACCAGGATTTCAATTGGCAGAAATGAAGTTCAAACATCGCATGAATGAAACACGTAAGTGCATAGTTAAGCTGCTGTAAAACAAAGGAAGGCGCACAATTTTCAGCATACCATAATAAAAGGGACGAAACCAACGAAAACTCTGTCACGATAAGCCGGCTCTTATTTATATGCTAGCGTTGTTAATAAACTCAACCTGCACCAACACAACAGAAACTGACAATAGTTCGGACAATTTCCTTTTTTTTCAAAAACCGTGTCAGCAAAAACCTACAATTGCATCATTAACATCCTGAAGTAAACGAGAATTAAACAATTTTTTCGACACCTACCTTACTGTATTTCTGATCTATGTCAACATCTGGAGTGGTTTACCTTCGTTTTAAGGAAAAAACAACCATATTAGAACGACAATGGTAATCTAATTCTGCCCCTCTTAAAACTCTGTACTCCGTATCAGTGATGTAAATTGTCTCTGCACAAAGCCCCTGTTTTCAACAAATTGCGGCTGGACTTGAGCACATTGAGGCAGAAGCAGTCAAAATTAGGTAGCGTCCGTCAAAATCAAAATCGCATACTGTGAGAACAAGACCACGCATGGCTTCTATGACGCGGTGCTACCAAGTAGACATTCAACCAGAAATCCTCCAAATAAGATTATTTACACCAACCAGTCACGGCGGCACTAGTAGCACCAAAGAGGCTCCAATACTTGGTCTGTCTCACAGCACACACGTCAATCCGAAGCGTCTTTCCATTGTGAACTCATTTATTGCGTGATGTCAAACTAAGAACTTCGATAATGCAACTACAAAGCATGTATTTCAATAATGACAACGATGATATAACAATGCCAACTATGGAATCCAATTTTTGCTTGTCTGCCATTGTTGAGGTCGAGACATAAGCGACCTTGGAATTCTACTCCTCCATCCGCCAAAAGTCCTGAACAAAAATGTATACCTAAATGTTTTTCGGGCTTGTTTTTTTAAACCCAGAGCCAAGACGTGGTGAATTTTTTATAGAAACCTGAACCCAGGATTGGAAATATGTGTAGGAGACTGGCTAATCGTACGAAATTTTATATTAAAACCAATTGTATAGAGTTCAAAAAGTCCCAGATAGGCTGAATGCAGTATAACTTCAGAACAGATAGTTTAAATCTGCAACTTTCAGGATTGATATGGGATCGATGGATCTATATTTCTTCCCCAGTTGTTCTTCATCTTTCCATGGGGGCATAACTTTAAATACGAAGAGGATAGAATGACACGTCATATTAAAACTTTTAATGAGCAAAGAAAATGTTGCAAAGAAATAGTCGTCGCATTGCTCCCACCAAAAAATGGAAACAATTCTATGTTCGAAAAAGCAGTTATGGCCGTATCGATAATATGCATCTCTGGAGTAAAATATATACCTTTGGAAAAACAACATGATCAAAATTCACGTTCGCTTTCAAAAGTAGGCTGTAGTTTTCGAAGCTAAAGAATTTTGCTGTCAGGATGTAGAAGGTTTACAAATTGGGCATCTTATTTAGATAAGCTTTCATTTGTGTTGTTCTCACAAGCAAATATCCAACCAAGATTTTATTTGCCATTCAACCATATAATATGGGGCCTCAACCTTGATGTTTTCTTAGTCATGATTGTGAAGTCAAGAGTAGAGCTAAAGAGAGCGGAGCTAGCAAAATTGGTTTACGAAGGAATATTCTGTCATTAGCTCTTATTTATTATTTCTCGACCTTTTACTAAAACGAAGAGAGTAATATTCAAGACTTTGCATAATTTATTTTCAGGTGCACTGGGTCGAGACGATTACATAACAATTCTTCACTCCCTAACCTTCACAATAAAACGTATCTTTGCTCAACACATCATGCTCGTTTTCCTTCCATCAATCCTGATTGTCATTTTATCCTGGTTATCGTTTTGGCTGGAACCAGACAATGCTGCCCCTAGAATTGCTCTTGGCCTTACAACTCTCCTTACACTATCAACCCAGTTCAATGCAGCTCAGAAAGATCTCCCACCTGTAGCTGATGTAAAAGCCATCGACATCTGGATGTTTACCTGTATGTTTATGGTATTCGCTTCGTTGTTAGAGTTTGGCGTTGCTCATTGGCTAAAAAAACGTACTTCACCACAGCTGCAGCAAGTCCATCCTGTGCCTCAGGAACAAATGGCAAAATCACAACCTCTGCACATCTACAAATTTGAAGCAAACAAGCAACAGCCAGTTCAGGTATTTACAATCTTGCTTATTGGTTATTTTGTTAATTCGAGGCTGCTTGCCTTTATTAAAATTTGTCGCATTTTTTAAATATCAGTAAGCCAAAACTAGGAGGTGGACGTTTGGGTTAGCGATCAACGTAAAAATATTACCTGGAAATTGTTTTGGTTAGTAAAGTTTGCAAATAAATTATTCGATGTTTTACTAGTGACATTTACCTGGACCAGTCCGTTTAAATTCTTCATCCTTCAAATGTTTATTTTAATGCACACTGACTGCCTAACATAACAGGTTTTTTTACTGCTTGACTTCTTTCTGCAATCATGTCAGATCGCGATCTCAAATGGTTCGTACAGTACCACCGTTAAAAGTAAACTCAAAAGTTTCATTTTAACCGACACGAAAAAGACGCATACTTTTAGTATTACACTCGCAGAAAATATCATGCACAATGTTGGGCTAACACCAATCCCCACAAATTGAAAATTATCTTGTGAAAGGAGGAAAATTATAGCATCGTAAGCATTACCCATGCTAACGTATTTTCGACACTGGCTCCACGAAAACTAGCCGTGTCGTTGGTCTTTTTGGGTAATCAGCACAAAGAACTGTGAAGCGAATATTTTGGTTTCTCAAGCGATGATATTCAAACACACTCTCTAAGCTCTTGTAGAATTCCCCAGTCTTTGGAAAATGGCAAATGTTCCAAAATGTAAGAAGGGCCATGCCGCAACCCAGAGTACTCAATAACGTGTGACCCATGTAAAATATTGAGATGAGTTGTTTGCAATCAGATGTTCGGGCACCCTAATAAATAAAACACCCTTTCTCGGGACCAAATGAGTGTCATGCTTAGGTGAAGCACCCCTCTGCAGCTGCTGATATATTTGG
>JAHWFP010064030.1:23867-50436 GCA_023313725.1 Lithobius niger
GGCTTTAAGTTTTTTAAGGCTTACATCCGTATTTTATACGCTTAAGCGTTTTTTAATACTAATTAAGTTTGTATTTAGGAGGGTTTGATCCTCGTACACGATGCTTTCAACAACTGCTTCTTGACTTTAAAGCGGGAATTTCAGTCGGATTAAATGCACTATGAACCGCAAATTCTGATTGAACGATATGCGGACAGATATTGATATTCTACAGAGCAGTGCCAACGTCTTACGATAAACGCAAAAGCTCAAATTGGATTACGTATCCTCTTCGATAAGGAAACGGATAACATGGAAACTATAAACGCATATTTTAATTCCAACTTGACCAGAGTGGGAAACAAGGAGGTTCTCAGAAACTGCATAGTATTGGACAGTTTGCTGTAGAAGGAAGTGCCAAGCACTGCACAATGTACCGAACTATGGGTTGAAATCTATATACCGTTTGCCAGGTAAGGTCATATGCTACTCAGTTCCGATAAACTGGTCGACGTGTGCAGTCCGGGCGATCGATGTTTATGTGGTCTGTTTTGGCTACTACGCACCCCGTACTTGTTTGCAGCACGATTGGGATACGAAACAATACCAGCATCGTGCGTGGAAGTTATATATTGTCATGTTGGCTAAATATCCCGTACCTTTATCCAAGATTGTGCCATTCAAAAAAGCCAACAACATTTTTGTATCAATTTATGGCTTCAAGGTTGATGAACCTTGCGTTATCGCACAAGTTCATTAGTTGAAAGTAAACATTACGTTGACTTGTATCTTCTCAACAGACACTACGTGACGATAAAAGATTTCAACAAAAATTCTTTGTGAGTTTTAGCCCGAATAGACGCTTGAAGTATTTTGCAGACATTACCCACATGGCTTTCGAAATCGCTTCAGGTATGAAAACGATCACCTTCCTTCTTGCAGTAGGGTTGTCTTTTAAGAAGATCTCATTGACCGACAACGACGTTATCCTGTTTAAGAATTCCAAGAACGACCTGAAAAGCTTCACATTGTTTACGTGGACTTTGAAGCGGCGTTACTTCTAGTGTCATTGTACTTGAAACGATACATACAACAGAGTTAATCACATATACTAAGCTTGCAATTTTGCTTACATGATTGTTGATCATTTACATTTAGTATTTTCCAAAACTTTCCACACCATCATTTAACAAATCTGTTCAAAATTTGTTAAAAATTTCTCCCAAAAAATTATCAAAAACATATTTTAAAGTTGTATTATGTAACAAATACAGATTCAGGGCAGTTATAATCCTACTAGCAGCCATTGCCTGGCTTCATGTGGATTTTTATTTGGCCTGTGGCTGTTTCACAGTTTTCACTCTGTGTTAGCCAAATGTTCACTGCGGCGCGTAATATTTTTCTTTAATAATATAATAATAATAATAATTTGTCACGATAGCAACAGGTCTGGCAAGGACCCTAAGATCACTAACAGCCAGCCTAAATTAAAAACAGAAGACAATCATATGTAATGAAAAAGGTTGACCGGCAAGGGAAGGTGAGGGGATTAGGTGTTGGGACACGAATGTCTTACCACCTAGGTTAGACCTGCCAGGGACTCTATCGCCAAACGTGTTTAACACGGGACGTGGAGGATCGGCCCAAGTAAAAATAAAAGCAGATGAACAAATGAGATGGTTTAAAAAGCATCGTTATGTAAAACAAATTATGGTTATGATAAGTACTAAAAACAAAAGCATCCCCAAAATGGGAATTGTCACCATTTAAAAATGAATAAATAAAAAAAAACAATTTGCTGCAATATCAACAGGTCAGGCAAGGACCGTGGGTCACTAACAGGCAGCCAAAGTATAATGGGGTGGGAACAGACATAAGAAGACCGTAATTATATGCAAGATTACATATTCAACTCGGAGTATAAGACCGATGCATAAAAATCTCTAGATTAAACAAGCTGAGGCGGCTTCGAAACGTATGAATTGTGGCCGAGGTGTAAATTTTGTCTGGTAAAGAATTACAAATCTTAACCACACGCAACGCGAAAAAACTACGTCTACTATGTAAATGTGATGTTTGCACCGCAAGCTTCAGGGAATTACCTCTAGTCCGATTTGACTCCGACAGGTCAAAAAGAGGCATATCTACCCCAACTACACCATGAATAATTTGGTAAGTAAGAATAAGGTCAATTTTGATTCTCTGTAGTTCGAGTGGTTCAAGTTTAAGAATCTGCAGACGTCTTCTATATGACAGGTTTTTGCAATCCAGGCAATACCTTGGTAAACCGTCGCTGAACTGTCTCTACCACATCAATGTCATGAAGCAAATAAGGGGACCAAACGGGGCTAGCGTACTCCAAAACTGGTCTGACATAGACCTTGAATACCCAAACTTTGTTTCGCGGTCACCAGACGAAAAGCATCTGTTAACCAGAGCTATGCGCGCATACGCAGTTGCAGTAATTTTGCGACAGAGCATGCTGAACTTAAGTCCATCACAAAACCAAACCCCAAGATCTTTAGTTGAGCTAACCGAAGGTAGAGGACTATTATCAAGATAATACGGTGTCCCGGAATTTGAATTTCCAATATGCATAATTTGACATTTGGTTAAAGAAATTGGCAGTTGCCACTTAGCTGACGAACTGGAATCATAGTCAATCTCAAGGGCCAACAACGCACCATCATCAATGTCAATAACTGCCTTGTCAATCTTAAGATCGTCTGCAAACTTTGAATTATAGACAGATGAAGGATTACAAGATAAGTCGTTTAAGTAGACCACAAACAATAATGGGCCCAAAACGGAGCCCTGTGGTAGGCCGCTAATGAGATTCAAGGATGATGAAAAGGAATCACCGACCAATACACACTGACATCTGTTGTAATAAATGCAGAAATCCATTTCAATAGCTTTCCTCCGAAACCTATATTTTCAAGCTTAAAAAGCAGCTTGGAAAGTGTAACTGACTCAAAAGCCTTCTTAAAATCAAAGTACACAACATCAGTCGGGATTCCCACGTCCAGGGCGCTCGTCCACCGATCGAGACACATTAAAAGTTGGTGAATTGTTGAGCGGCCAGGAATAAAACCAAACACTCCTGTTCTTCCTGTAACACTCCCATTTTTCTCTATCTTCTCCCACCCCTCTCCTTTCCTTCCATCCCATCCCTGTTCTCTCCATATCCGTCCTTCTTCCCTCATTACCTCTCCTATTCCCCCTCCCCACTACCTACCTGCTGCCATATGCCACGTCGCTGGTGACATCTAGTGGTGATTTTCCAAGATGGACTATCAACAGAACTTTTTCTTCGGCGCTTGATTTACATTATACAATAATGACTTTTATCAACTCAATCAATTGTCGACTCCTCCTTTGCCACGATTCTCACTTTTTGGCTTACTATAAAATACAACAATGACCCTCGCCACAATCAATTTTTGACTCCAGCTTTGAACTCACCTTTTTGCTCTGAAACATTGGCTTTTGTGTAAGATTACAAATAAAAACGTCAAGTATGCCGTAGAAAAAGGGTTATGTTGTAGAAGTTTCACTTTAATATTATTGTTAGAATGTAAACGGATAAAAATTTATGATTTCAATTAAAATCATAAAATGTACAATTGAGAAAATTGCATCTTTTTAAGTGCTGTTGTGCTTTACGAATTAAACATATCCTTAAAGCAAACAAGACTTAAACAGACGCAATTTTCTGAATTGTAGATTTGATTATTCAAATTTAAAAAATCATACATTTCAATCCATGTACATTTCAACAATTAATGTGAAACTTCAATCATATGACCCCTTTTTTTAAATACTTGACATTTTTGTTTTTGTAATTCGTGTACCTTTTTTATGCCATGCCAAAACCATTTACACTGAACACGAATATAAATTCACCTAAACAACAAAATTAATATGCTCTATTAAAAGTCAGGTTAGAACACAAACGGATTAACGACGCTATTATTCTTCATTTGAGCAGAGCAAAATCTAGTATGTTGTTAATGGAAATCGGAAAATTCCTCTTCTTGAGAAAGTAAATTAGCGTGAATAGAATTTCCTTGTATGACGTGCAGGGATGCCTGACTCACTGTTTATTTCTCCAACTCATGAAACATTTTGGGGCCAAAGGCACGTCGTACTGTTAAGATTGAAGGGCGGAAACAAAAATTAGTTTTGATACTTAATTTTTCTCAAGTTGTTCGCATTTTAATCAAACCTATGTCACCTGGATCACCATATTCGTTTACCGCATAGGTTATATTTTTTAAGGACGTCAAATTAGACATTAACACACGGGTAGTAGCACACACAATCGAGTAAGGATAGTTCGTTTCACGGGGTTAGACAGATTTAGGGAAAAGGGCGTGGCATTTCAGTTAAATCAGCAAGTTACGCAGGTATAACTGACTACGAAAATTTTATTTGTTGAGCTAATGATTTAATATATTTTATTCCCATTTGCTCTAATGATTCATCCAACTGCATACCAATAATGCTTTTAGCATGCAATTCTCAAATCCCATAAACACTCGGCAATATCTACATATTTAAGGCAACATCCCCTGGTTTGTATTTGGAACCGATCTCACTGGAAGAAAACCAAAGAGCTGCAAAAGGTTTTCCTTTACTTCTGTAGATGCATAAACCCTTGGTTCGTCTTTTAAGACGTAGGTTCGCCTCTCCTTAAGTATGCTAGCCCAATGGCATAACCTGTTGTACTGGCCTTTTTTGTTTTGGGTTTTGCAAATCATGTGATCGAAAGTTCAAATACCTCAGGTGAACACGGGTGTAGCCATCCTTCAAGTTTTCACATTCTGAATTTTTCCCAGTTACTTTCCTCCTGTCGACGCGCCATTAAGCTTCAATTCTCCCCCCCCCCCCCTTTTTTGTACTGGACGATAGTAATAAAATTGACGCTGTCCATCAAAGCTTTACAATGTATCTACTACCTGGTCTTTTTCATATCTCTGAACAAGGCCACCTGTTTCTCCTCAAACTGGACTTTTTCGAATTGAGACGAACCGAAGGATTTGTATTTAATTTATAATGGCTTGCATCATCATACTTTCATTGAGCCGTCTGCCCTGTTTTGTCTCGGGAGTGCGCGTGGGCAAGCCTTTAAGCTTACAGTTACAATGCGGCTGCCAGAAGCATTTCTTCACCTGCTGAGTTACGACGTGAAACAGTTGTTTTTTTTTTAAACATTTATGTAATGTGTGGCGCAATGGCAATCCAGACCACTGCACTATGCCTGAGGTTGCTACAAATAACGTAGATGTCTACGCGGCATTAATCCTCAATCCCCCTTCCAACAGTCTGTTTACTGCTTTATCGCTCTCAGCTTTGAGACAGGCGTGGCACAAATTTAAACTCATACGCTCCTCTCCGATTTTATACTCTTTTTTTTCTAATCTTGGCCATGCATAAGTGCAGATCCACTATCTCCCTGCGGTATTCTCTTTTTTATTTGGGGAAACAAATTATTATTATTATTATTATTAAAAATGGCATTAGCCTACGACGTCACTTCCGTTCCGAGTTCATGGCAGTGATTTGCCAACGTGTTGCAAGGTCGTGATCTTGACGCGTTGTGTGACTTGCAGCATCATTTCCAGTCATGTGGCTTATGTGTGTGTGTTTCTTACTGCATGTCGTATGTGTGTGTCTCGCAAAATCCATGAACACAAATCAGACTGAAGAAATCAGACTTACAACATCAGCCTTACGAAATCGGACTTAAAACATAAGACTTATGAAATCGGACTTAAAACATCAGACTTACGAAATCGGACTTTAAACATCAGACTTACGAAATCGGACTTAAAATATCAGACCTATGACATCGGACTTAAAACATCAGACTTACGAGAAATCTGACTTAAAACATAAGACTTACGAAATCGGACTTAAAACATCAGACTTAAGACACGAACAAATATCAGAATTAACTATTTAAAAAAAATGTCTCTGATACTGGAGAATGTAAAGTCCCTGGACATTCCAGAGGTTAACTGAGAATTCATCTTTATTCAAGACAAATATCTTGTGATGCAGTAATGACTATTGACATGAAAAATTTCAATTTTTACTGTTTAATGTTTTATGTTTAAACGGATTGTCGGAGCACTTCATTAACAATTTTCTTCTTAAAGAAACGAAATTACCTCTTCTGGCTTATTGTGTTCTTAGTTTGTAACTTTTTTCTGTTTTCAGAAAATGGTCGGAGTTCGAAACTGTGAACCAAGCCGTATCTATAAAAATAGGTCTGGCGCCAAGTATAGAAACACATTGAATTTCCATTTCACAGCAAGTCGTATAGACTATATTTCAAGAATTGTTTTTCCGTTATCTTTCTTAATTTTTAATGCAGTATTCTGGAGCCATTTTCCCACCAGAACATAGTTGATTTATCGAAGAACCTTACTCATGCCTGTAAGTTTTTTGTTAACGTCATGAAGCTAATAACACTCTGCGTTTGTAACTTTGAATAAAATCTGATCGTTGTTGTTAATTAAATTCGTTGTAAATACCGTGTAGTGTTGTGTCATTTTATCGTTTCATTTCATTAATGGCATGTTTTTTTTATTAAAAGTATTTGACCACATCCCTGTAACTTCTTCGGGAAAAAAATTCGTGCTCTGTACTACGGAGATTATCTGTTTTTCTAAAATGGTGAAGTGTCGATTTCTAGCTCGACTCTGGTGTAAATGGTCCAATCATTCAAGAAAAAAAACTAGTAATGACCAAATTGTGTATTTAAATCGGGATTACTTCTGTTACGACGGATATTTTATTTAATTTGTTGATTTTAATTTTTTTCTGTATTTATTTTAATTTTAAATATTTTATGTACTCTTGGTGGCGTGGCTAAACGTAGTAGGTGTTTCGAAAAACGCACGGATCTACATGGATGTATAGGACACAAAGGCCCTGGATAATTAGGTACCGAGCAGAAAGACACCTCCAAATTAGAGACTGGAATAATAGTCACTCGGACAAATAGGCACGCAGACAAATACTTATTTGGGAGGGATTGCAAAGTGATCTTCGAAATTTGTTTCTTTCCGTTTCTCACTAATACTTTTCGTTTTGTGTAATCCCATTTCACAGAATCCCGTTTCGCAGAATGATGTTTTTTTTCTTCTATCTTGATTAGGCGAAACGGGTTTCTGCAAAACGGGAATTACTGTTTTGCGGAAAAACGCTTAATCCGTTTTATTTTCCGTGAAACGGGATTCTGAGGATGGGGGATTATGCGAAACGAAAATGGAGGTAGTAGTAAGAAGTGGAAAGAAACAAACTTGAAAGATCACTTTGCAATCCACTCCAAGTATGTACATTTTTTTTAGTTGATGCCTATTTGTCCGGTGTCTATAAGGCTGAGTGCCTATTAGTCCGGGTGCCTATTGTCCGAGAGCCTATTTCCGAGAGCCTATTTCCAGTGCTTAAATTGGAGTGCCTGTGCCCAGTGCCTGTGTCCACGTACTAATCTGGATACACCTACCGCTGCCTTTTCTTATAAAATAGGGGCAATTCATTTCCAACATGCTCTGGCACGAGTGGTCCACCTAGTGACCTGAGCCAAAACTGAACTAAGCTAATAATGACCAACTTTTGTTTTTAAATAAATATTAGTTTTGTTACAACTTGTATTTTATCGCTACCTTTCATTAACTTTTTTTTTACTTTCATAAAAATGTGTAATAAAATTACCGAAATTCCGTTGGAAAAATATAGTAATCAAAATATGGCCACTGCAAAGGATAGCTTCCTCAAAATATCGTCAAGCAAACCTATTGTAAATAAAAACATCGCAAACTATAAATGTTCGCCAATAATAATTCTCAAGCTAAGCCCAAGACTATTTCCAACTTTCCCATGCTGTTGTGACGAAGCCGCAAGAGTAAAAATCTAATTCTCCCCCTACTTTATGTACGCGATAGGTTTTTCAGTGATGTGAATTGGTGAAAATGGCTCTGCAATTTATGCAGTGCCCAAAAAGGAACGATTTACATGCGGACTGTGGTTTCAAACATGTACTCATGCGAAAAGTGCAACGCCCACAAAATGATTTGGAAATGTGTCACTTATAAAGCAAATTGCGGTGCACACATTCACAATGCCGATGTCAGATCCAGTGAACTTAATCACGTCAGAAATCCAGTCAATGCTTTCGTTAAATAGCCGCCGAGTGAAATAAAAGAAAAAGCAACTCAAAGAAGACGACACAACAAATATTAGCAACAGCTAGCAAGCATTGCCTCTAAGCATTGCAGCTAATGTGCCACCAGCTCATTGGTAATATTTATTGTTTCAAAATTTGTTTGGAGGCGGGGTTGGCGATATGTGTTGAAGATATTTTTGCTTGGCGATATTTTGAGGAAGTGAGTTTCGTATTACCATATTTTGACGTGCTACACTTACAAACGGCTGTCGTTAAGACCTTGTTCACAAACGCAGCGACACCTGTATTGCAGCGCTGATTTCACGGGGTCGTTGGAACTTATTTTTTATTTCTGCAGTATATTTAGATCCGATCGATAGGAAAACGAAGGTTTCTCTTTCTTTCACGTGTGCGGCAATGGTGCCAACAGTTTCATGGAGTAATTAGAGATTTAAAAGAAAATCGCTGGACATTTATAAGACTTTGAAAATTGACCTAAGTAACTCAGGTTGCGAAAAAAACATGCGGTTGCCTGTACTTATTGCGTAGGTCGTTGTAGATGTCGTGGCATAGTCCCCTGATCTAGATTAATTGTAGACGATTGCCTGTACATGTGGCATTCAAATTACGCTTTAGGCAGTAATCTAAACAACCGAACAAACCATCGTCGCCGAGCTTGGTTCCTGAGGATAAATGGAGAGGCAGGGGGCTAACACTGCAGACGAATCGACTGTCGACCAAACAGAAACGAGCTAGAAACAGGGGGGGGGGCGGGGCGTTGCATTTATTTGCATTGGTTCCGCTGCGTCACGTGGATGAGTTTATGTTGTGTTCGGTGCAGGTTGGAAGAAGGTTCGGTGTTATAATTCTACAAATAAGCTACAGCAATTAGTGATTAAATCTTCAACGTATCCTAACAGCAAGTACGTAAATACACTCCTGCTTGCTGTTCAAAATAATACTGTCTGTAGTTTATTGCTGTCACGTAAATAAGCTTCGATACGACGACGAATCGCTCTAGTACCGATTTTGGGTTGAAAATTATACTAATTCGTGACGAGAGTTACTTTTGCTTGATCCAACCAGGTTAATTTTCGAAGGTATCCAGGTTGATATCGGTAGATAAATAACTCGCAAAAGGCTGGCAGTGAAAAAATTCCAGTTCAAACAAATATTTTTCGAGTGTAGGTTAACTTTGGATAAGTAAGTTATGCTCACAATTATTTATTTTTGATTCTTGAGGAGGGTCCGAAAGGAAGGTTTCTGGGCAATTATCTAGAAAAACTATTTTTCATGCTATCGAATTAATTCGCCTACCTGTCGAATCCTTTCGTCGTTTCTGCTCAAAAAATCATAACGAAAACGTGCGCAAAGGCTTATTTATTAAAAAAAAAACAACAATATTAAAACATTTTGAAACGTTACTCACAACCATAGTGAGGCCGATGATACAATGCGAGGTGAGAGTGCCAAAAAAAAAACCTGATTTCGATCAGAACATAAGTAAATGGAAATTATCTCTGACCGGACAAATTTTTGGTTGCGATTTCTGATGTTATATGGTCAGCCGCAGCAAGCGTGGCGGCGCGAATGAGATGAGTAATTTGGAAAATAAACTACCACCATTTTGGAAAAAAATATTTGTTTTCGATTTTTCCGTAAAATCTGCAAATTAGGGTATATCAAGGTGCACGTAAATGATGGGCTTTTTTTTCTAAATTATGTGCTTTGCTCACGCTGCCGCACTCGCCCCGGTTAAACATACAACGTCAGAAGCCGCAATCAGAAAACTTGATCGGGCACAGATAATTTCCATTTTCTTATGTTCTGGTCAAAATCAGGTTTTCATGTTGCGCCTTCATCTAGCAGTATGGCGTCGGCTTCACTCTGGCTGTGAATAGCGTTTTAACATGTTTGAATAATTTCTTTAAAATAAATAAACGTTTGCGCACGTTTTTGTTATGATGTTCAGAACCGTAACAATAAGGAAACTGAAAAGCCAGAAATGAACATTGGAAATTTTTTTCCCACAAAATATGTCAAAGGTGTATTAGATTTAAATCGAAGTTCTAATTTAGAGAATCAAAATAAAGCCCCCCCCCCCCCCTTTTTGGGAGGAAATGAACGAAGAAGTGAGGCCCATGGGAAGAGTCTCTGGTTTTAAAGGTCGGCGCTGTTAAGTAAACGCCATCATCTTCTTCTTTAGTAACTTTTCTCTAGAATCTTCTACTAAAATCCAGAACGGGGAAGTCATCTACTTCCCATGGGTATTGAATGTGGAATTCCTTCCTGGCTTGGTTTGATGCTTCGTCACATGATGACGTCACAGCTGGCATTGAAACTATGAGTGTATAAATTTCGTTCGTTAATTTATCCTTTCAAAACTTGTTGGAATATCCCCAACAAGTTCTTAGAGGTTTTATTAACGAACTATATTTGTCATGTTGTGGCAAAATATCTTTAAAGCAGCTGTAAATGTGTAACGGTGACTGCTTCTTGTTGGTGCTTACAGATGTTGTTTGTGGTTCAGTTGCGGTGCTAACTCAGTTTACTTTCGGAATTAGTGGTATTGCGTTTTAGTGTTAGTTTTAATTTACGCATAGCATGACGCTGAGGGTTCGGGCGTCGATGACCTACGGTTTGAGTAAATTAAAGTATCTATTGGAGCTGCCACCAAAAGGATAGCAAAACGAGTTAACTACACCAAAATATTCATTGTTAAATTAGCAAAGTAAGCAAGACTGTCAAACTGGTTTGGGTTTTCTGTTTTTGGTTTAATAAGTCATTATTATCAAACACCAAGTATTTACATTACGAAACTTCACATTCGGTAGTTTTTTTTTTTAAACTCGAGGTTAAATTACATGAATTCGACTTTACATTTCAGACGTCGAATTTGTTTAGTTAAGCAACAGTGGCTAGATTTTAAAATACATATCTACATTACAAGTTTACATAAAACTCAACTCGGACTTGCGACATCATTTTGACAAGTAAAAGTACTTAACTGGAGTGTCCCAGTTTCAGTTAAGATCCCGTTTGTCTGATACGGAACCACCTTACATCTTAATTTCGCCTAAACGTGTTTGTTAGAAATCAATCTAACAGTTTATTATTAAACTTCTTGGGTTTAAGAAAAACGTCACCACCGTGAAAACAATGTTTGAAAAAATCTCTTAAATACATTTTTAGGTGAAAGCTGGGTTTTTAGAAAGAGTCCCGTGTTACTCTTACATTAATGGGGTTTTAAGAAATTAAAATACAGAGCTCAGAATTCCCCATTAAAATTGCCTCAATTTTAATGTTAAGTTTTTAAAGCTAAAATTTAGAATAAAGGTCTGAACGAAAATAATCTTTTCCCTGACTAAGACTGATTACTACCTGCCCGGCATAGCTTTGGCACTGCAGAAGGACATCTTGAACTCCCAACTGGCGTGTAACCTGTGGAGTTTGGTGCGAGCAATGCTAATAACTGACTGAGCCATATTAGCCCTGGTAATGTCTTATGCTTGCCATCAGGACTTAATGTATAATGTCTTAAGAAGGACTCAATAAAGACTGGTATGAAATAATATCCGCAACTCTACAATTCTGTTGCTACAACTGTACTTTTGACGATCAAGATGTCGGAGATGAGGTACTCATTGATAAGGGGGGGGGGGGGGATTGAGGCTTAATGGCGCGTCGACAGCTTGGTCATTAGCGCCAACCTCAGTCACAGTGCAGTGCACTGATAATCGAGTGTCTGCACTATTAACGTTGAAAACTACACAATAAAACTTTTAGTAAATAAAAAAAACTTTGTTTTATTTTATTCAAAAATAAGTTTAAACTTTTTCTGTCTCTTTACTAGCTAGCTGTAAAAAAATGAATGGAAAGAATGTTTGAGTTGCCAGTGAACTTTTCAATGCAAAAATACATGTATTTTGTACAGATTATTTTATTTTATAGCAACTACAAATCGTATATTTTTATTTTTCTCGTTGCACTGAATCTTGTTTTTGAAGTCAAGCTGTTAACCACTCTTAAAAGAATGTTTGGAACTCTGTAGAGGTGTTTTCAGTTTTATAATAAAATGCTCTCCAAAAAGGGGTTTAAAACTTTCATGGGTACATTCACAATCAAATAAAAAGTTAAACATAATACTAAATAATAACAAGTAAATAACATATATACATCATACGTGCAAATATACACTCAGTGAGTTTTGGTATTGACATTGCATCAGTTCAGCAAGTCCTCAAAAATCAATCAAATACTAGATAAACATTCAATTACATTCGTTTAACCCATATAATTTATCAACGAAACCCAGCTCTTCAGGAAAACAGCTGACCATCAAGTATTTATTGCTAAATAGTACATACAAATACAAATTAATTATCAGTTAATCATTTCTTTGTTAAATGCATTATTTTTTTAAATCTGGTTAAGTTTCTTAATTATGGTGGAAGTTTATTAAAAATTTTTGGAATATAGCATTCTTTCGCGTAAGGCCATAGTTATTTTTTATCATTGGAACTTTATATCTGGCAGTAGAATCCTTCAAGTATTTCCCTTTTAATTTCTTTAACTCTATGATCGGAGTTAAAATAATTTTTAACAATAATCGTGTTGGCCTGACACTAGTGATATTCAGAATTTTACTTTCCTTAAACAAACTTATGTTGGGTATTGTTTTTTCCCCAAAAAAACAAACAACTTTACAAGTTTGTTTTGGTCTTTTAGACTCTGTTAATCCAATAGCCAGCAACAAAACAGTAAGTTTTAATTCCGTACCGTTTATGAATCATGAATAATGAGAACTTATTTAGTTGTTTAAAAGTGCTTTAATTACTGGCATTATACACCTTGATTTTTTGACGTATTTCGATACGTATTGCTTGTGTTCCCATTGTGAATCGACTGCTAACGCTAAATATTCATTGTCACTGACATTTTTACCCATATGCAAGTATTATCACAAATATTAGGCGACTTGCAATTTTCAGAATAAATTAATAAAACCGGCGGCTCATATTTACTATGTGGTGAGGTAACATTTATGGAATTTGCTTTAACTTTACCGATAAAAGCTTAACTTTTTAAACACCAGTTGTTGAGGTTTTCAAAGTAATTCTTAAGATTTGTTTCCATTAAGTCTTTATTGTAATTATAAATAACGACAAGGGTCGTTATTCTAATTAAATGTAATTAATAAATAACAACAAAAGTAAAGAAACTAGAGTACAGCAATAATATTAACTAGTGCCTATTTGTAGTCATTACTCGCTTTTGAACAGTTTTCCTATTATCACCCGAACAAAAGCATCTATAGTTTGTTCCACATTATGTTTTCAGAAAACTGACTGGATGACGACTCGTTTCCTTGCACTAAGAGTCACATTTGTACACTCAACAAAGTCGCTGTTAAAGTTTACGAATGGGTTGTTTACCGATTTTTTGCACTCGTATTGGAAGAAAACGTGGTGTCATACAGTCAGTTTTCTGAAAACATAATGTAGAACAAAGTATAGTAGTGATTAAACAACCGTGAAAACAGAACATCTTGCAGCAAGAATTTCAAAATCTACCAAGTAAACCAGCTGATACTAGCTGTTAGAAATCAGTGTGCTACTTTTTTACTGCAATAGGTATTAATTTCTTATTGTCATAAATCGACGCCGTTATCCACTTGCATCATACTTTGTGTCCCCAGCCATGAGGAAAGGATCTCACTCTGCATTA
Source organism: Lithobius niger (assembly GCA_023313725.1). NCBI lineage: Eukaryota > Metazoa > Arthropoda > Chilopoda > Lithobiomorpha > Lithobiidae > Lithobius > Lithobius niger. The sequence goes on from JAHWFP010064030.1 coordinate 37,750, forward strand.
ATGTCATAGTTCATAGGTATAAACAACCAGAAAGTCACATTCTCTGTTAAAGAAGAGAAGGAACCATTAAATTTAGTATTAACTAAGTAAGAGTGCTAATGAGAGAGACAATTTACGTTGGGAATCGTTGTTTAAACGTTCTCTTATTGCTGCCAGAAGTACAGGTTACAACGTTTGATGCTTTATGGTTAGAACTAGGATGGTATCTGATTGCCTTCGAGCCTCTAACTTTCGTTCTTGATTAATGAAAACATTCTTGGCAAATGCTTTTGCAGTAGTTCGTCTTGCAATGTTCCAAGAATTTCACACAAAAATGGTCTTGTAGGGTACTTGCTCGTTTTGTTTCACGGACTTCATCTACACATTTACGGTACCATTGGCCAGCTGTGAGAAAGGTGACGCAAGTCTTTTAGTGTGTTGGTTACGGACATAAAGGGTCTGCAACAATGGTACCGAAAAGTGTTTAATCGCGTTGGATATAAAAGTTGAAGCAATTTTTTAACCATAAAAAGTTGGTTACTTTTGTTCTATTACCCACACGGATAATCCCAGTTTAACATTTACATATATGGCAAGTGCACTGGCCTGCAAGACTATTGTTACCGATTTCCATTACAAAAACCGTATTGACTATTCATATTCAAAAATAACGTCATCAGAATCAATATGTTTTAAATTTCCATCCTCAACATTTTATGTTGGGCTTCTTTAACAGTTTGTGCTTTTTTTTGCTCCCTTCTCACATGCTATAACTGTGAAGAAGAAATCAATTCATTTCTCCGAACCACAGTTTGATAATGTTTATTGATTTTAAAATTTTTGTTAGAAATAGTTAAGCATCACAAAATAATATGAGTCAAGAAATGACAATTCACGTACATACTCTCATTACATTGGACAATTTAATAAATAATCATAAAATAAGTTTAACAAAAATTTGTTTACCTACTAGATCTTTATTGATACACTGCATTGCTGGGCATTGTAATCACAGTTGGGGATATTGTTAACCAAATGGTAACCACTGCTTAGGGTGGTGACTGGGAAGGACGGAGTACCTTAGCAGGAAAACATATGTGAAAGTCAAGGAACACTACATTTAAAAGTTTAAAAAATAAATTGCAGGTGCAGGTTCGAAATGTTAACTTATTTTTTAAACTTTTAAATTATAGTGTTTCTTGACTTTTACATGTGTTGTCCTCACTTTTTAAGCACTTGACAACGGGATGCATTAAATCCCGAAACGTTGTGCGACCATTGTGTATATTTGTGGAATTTAGTAGGCTTTATTATTTTTTTTAATGGGAAGGATGGAAGTACACCCAATAAGCAAGCAATCAAGCTAGGCCTACGTCTCAATACAGCTTTGGGAATCACCATGGCATATTGCTTCAAACATTTTCAAAACATTTTGGAGCATTGCCATGGCTGCTCTGAGGTTTTAGAAGCCTTGTCACGGTTAACTTTTTCTTAAGTTGGAAAAGAGAATAACCTTAAAACCATGTATTTAGATTAACATTACTGCGATTTGGCACACACTACACAGTGGCAAGGAAAGGAGGCACCTGAACATAAAGGCTAGTCATGTCTGTCAAAGTGCCTAGTAAACAGCAGCTATAAAGCTTACTATGAATAATACCCTGACAAACGCCATTACGCTAAGTTTCTATTGCAGTAGTTGATAGTCACTAAGTGCTTGAAAAAACGAAACGGTTCCAGAAAACTATGTTAAAAATGATGAAAGAAGTAGGAAAAACAATTCTCGCCACATAATCTATTAGACTAGTTGTTGTGCGCCTGCGACACGCAAAACAAAATCTTCGCCAAATTCCACAAATTCGTCCTTTTCTTAGCAGTTGCCTTGCAGTCACGGACGACGGTGATTTCACCTGCAATTTTAAAAGAAAAAATTGTTTATTTTCTGGTTGGAAGAATTAAACTGCTGCACATTACTTTTTTGGGGGGTGGGGGTGGGGTGGTGGAGTCACAGAACCAAGTTGATCAGCTTGTGTCGATACCTGTAGGACTTTATACTTGTAAAGCATTTTATTGTGGCATGGCAGTAGTTTTTGTATTGTTTAAGGTTAAGCATTGTAGTCAAGCTAGATGCTTGTGAGTTGTAGACAAACCGTTTACAGTAAGTAAATGTTCATTTCTTCTTGCCATTAATTTAGTGTCAAGTTTAATGGTGAAACAAATGTGGTGCCGAAACTTTTGCAGACTTTGAGGTGTTTTAAAGAACGAGTGAATGTCTCAAAGGAACCTAGAGGCAACGTGAGAAATTTAAGCGAACAGTGTATTGGGCCTAAAGAACTCGAATCTGTTGAATTGATGGATTTTCTGTGTAAAGAAGTTGAAGGCCGAGAGCAGACAGCATTGGTAGTAGGTGCTAAGCCTGCTGGCAAATCCTCTGCACAAGAAAAGGAGTCCAACGTGGAAGAAAGGCCAAAACCCAGACCTGCTGCTCCTACTTCCAAATCGCTAGTCGTTGAAGCAACAAATGCAGCAGACAAATCAGTTTCTAAGACAAGGTCAGCTGACACGGTGTGCGAATTTTGTAGCTTGACTGAACATCGAACTTGGAGCTGTACGAAGAGCATGAAACCTAAACGACGCTCGGAGATAGTACAAAAGACTGGTCGTTGTTTTCAGTGCCTAAGGCTTAGACATCCCGCAGTCCGCTATTTCAAGAAAAAATGCTAAGCCAAGTGTAATCGTAAGGAACATCCGAAGCTTTGTCAGCAAAGATCAAATACTTCAGAGAACGAGAACTTGGAACCTGCAAAAGAAGTTGCTGTTGTTCAAAACGTCATGACGACAAAACAAGACGTAATATCTAAGGTTCAGATGAAAGTAGCACATGCTTGGGCGGATGGTCCAGAGAAAAAAGCACGCATTTGTGTTTTATTTGATGACGGGAGTCATCGTTTCTTCGTCCGAGAAGATTTGGTGAAGACACTGGCCCTACCAATGATTCGTTCAGAGTCCTTATTTGTGAAGGGATTCAGTGATTTAGGTGGAATTCGGCGACGTTTTCCTGTCGTAACAACAACGTTAAGAAGTCCAAGCAGTGACCATTCAGAAGATGTAGAGCTTTTGGGTATTCCAGAAATCACTTCTGCACCTCTTCAAGCTGGGTATAGCCCGTTGGTTCGTCAGATGAAGATATTAGGCCTGCAACCAGCTATTTTCAAGTAATGGACCTCACCTAGGGGGAAGATCGATGTGTTGATCGGTTTGGATTTGTATTGGAATCAAAGAAAGAATCAAAGAAGGCTCACACGTGCAACAGTCATTAACCAACATCGATGCACAAGTTCATAAAGATTTTGAAGAGAACATAGTTTTTGATGGTGGTCGTTATACTGTTCGTCTTCCGTGGAAGCGGTCCTTGGAGGAGTTAGAGTCGAACAGAGCCTTGGCTTGCGGAAGATTATTCAGTTTGCTCCGTCATTTTGTGAAAGATCCACAATTATTCCCCCGTTACCGAAAAGTGATCATGCACTATGTGGAAGCAGGACATGCCGAAGAAGTTGTTACAAAGGATAATGTTTCAGACGGGTTGTACTATATTCCACACCAACCCACCATTAAGAAGATCGTCTGACAACTACGGTAAGAGTGGTTTTTGATGCAAGCGCACATGAACCTGGCTGTAAATCATTACATGACTGTTTGTGGACTGGGCCAAACCTCAACCCAGATATGGTCAGTGTCTTGCGTAGGCAGTGTCTTCCGTAGTCACAAGATCGCTATTTTAGCAGACATTGAGAAGACATTCCTTCAAGTGCAGTTAGCAGTAGAGGACCGTGACGTCACTCGGTTTCTGTGGGTGAATTCGGACTGGAGTCCTGGAAAGGTGCCTCGCCTTCGAGAATTTCGGATGTCTCGACTCTTGATCGGTGCAACCTCCTCTCCTTACCTCCTAGCTGGAACGATACGATACCACTTAAACCAAAAGGCAGCTAACTTTCCTGAAACATGCAGTAAATTAGACCGCAGTTTTTATGTAGATGACTTAGTTTCTGGTGATAGATCAGTGGAAGACACCTTTAAGTTTTGTCAAGAATCACGGACAATTATGGAGACTGCTGGCATGTCTCTGAAAAAGTGGGTTTAAATTCGGAAGCCCTACTGACACAACTAAGAAGTGAATGGCTTTCATAATCTGCCCCAGATTCACTCTAGATTCAAGAAAGAGAAGAACGGCAAAAGGTTCTTGGCCTCAGATGGGACCCTAAATCAGACACCTTGTCCTTACAAATGAATTCCTTGCAGGAAGTCGTCTCAGGGAAATGCCAAAGCAAGAGAGAACTTTTGCAGTGTTCAGCCCGAATTTTTGACCCTTTGGGATTTGCTTCACCTGTCATTGTGCAAATACGACATCTCTTCCAACAAGTCTGGGAACTGAAAATTCCATGGGACGACCCTTTGCCAGAAAACTTACAAAAACTTTTTGATGCATGTCTTTCGGATCTTCCTAACTTAGAAGAAATAAGCATTAATCGTTGTTTTGAAGAGCTTATTGGTTATACGAACTTTGGTCGTCTTAATCAACAACTTCATGTCTTCTGTGATGCAAGCAAAATAGCTTATGGAGCGGTCTGTTATTTGCGCTCAGAGATAAATGATGCAGCAGTCACGTCATTAGTTGTTTCACAGGAGCTACTCTTCCCTTGCTTATAACTACAGTTATGAGCAAGGGAAGAGTAGCTCCTGTGAAACGACTTACATTACCGCATCTCGAGCTACTGGCAGCATTAAACTCGACTAGCCAAATTTGTCCAAGTGTCCTTAGGATTCCCAGAATTAGACATTGTCATGTGGACAGATTCTACAGTTGTACTTTGTTGAATTCAATCTGTTGCACGAAATTGGAAACCATTTGTATCAAACAGAGTAACAGAAATTCAGAAACTGTTTGATTCTTCTCGATGGAGACATTCTCCTGGGTCAGACAATCCTGCTGACTTTATATCCAGAGGGAGTTCTGCACGGAAGTTGCTGCAGGTGAAGAATTGGTGGAATGGACCTCCTTGGTTGACCTTATCACCTAAACAGTGGCCTAATAATCCTGTTGTTGAGAGCAAACCAGAATTTCCTGAAGAAGTAACTCAAGCCCCTGGTGCTGTGGAAAATGCTATACCATCTTTAATGATGATAGAACGTTTCAGCTCACTTCTTAAATTGCTACGGGTGACTGCTTGGATTTTACGCTTTGTTTCGAGGTTGTGTAATAAAATCATTAGTTCAAGTGACTGCTTGACGACGGAAGAAGTGGAAACAGAAATCACTGGGTGCGCTGGGTGCAAAGGGACCATTTCAGTGATGAAATTTCACAGTTCGGAAGCCCACAGTGGAAGTTCACAGTGGAAGAGGGATTTTGACACCTCAGTCAAAATTAAGAGATTTAAAGCCCTTCATGGACAAAGCTGGTTTCTTGAAGTTGGGCGGAAAATTGGAAGAGGCCAAGATCACGGATGACAAACGATACTCTACAATTTTGCCAGGAAATCATGTCTTCACCAATCTTCTAGTGATGCACCATCATCTTCAGTTGTTTCACGCTGGTGTAACTGAAACATTATCCGACCTGAGAAACCAATTTTGGATTCTGAGAGGCCAACAAACTGTAAAGAGATTGCTGCATACTTGTGTGACGTGTGCAAGAAATCGTTTGAAAGCTGGAAAAGTTGTAGAAGCTCCATTACCCGATGCTCGATGCATGGCTTTCGGATCTTCCTCACTTAGAAGAAATACGCATTAATCGTTGTTTTGAGGAGCCTATTGCTTATACGAACTTTGGTCGTCTTAATCAACAACTTCATGTCTCCTGTGATGCAAGCAAAATGCTCCTCCATATCAGGTTTCTGGATTAGATTTTTTTGGACCCCTTTATGTTAAAGACAACGTCAATGGCGAATGTAAGGCTTACGTTTTATTGCTAACATGTGCTGTCACTCGAGCGGTTCACTTGGAGTTGCTTAAGAGTCAATCCGCAGCTGCTGTTATGATGGCACTCCGTAGATTTATGGCTCGTCGGGGATTGTGTCGTATTTTATATTCAGACAACGCTAAGTCATTTCAGTGCACAAACCGTGAGCTTAAAAAATTGTGGAAACGATTTAGCAGCAAAGAGCTGCAAGATTTCTACAGCACACAAGGAATTCAGTGGCGATTCATCGCTGAACATGCTCCATGGTGGGGTGGCTTTTGGGAGCGTCTTGTGCGTTCAATCAAGACTCCCCTAAAGAGAGTGCTTGGGCAAGCCAAGTTAGGCTACGAAGAATTGTTGACAGTGCTAATTCCTGATTGGAGCAAGACTAACTTCGCTTCCAGACAAGTCAGCTTGGCTGGGGAAAAGTACTGGAGTTGACCTACAGCGCCGTTGGAAATATTGTCAACGACTGACGAACATGTTTTGGGTTCGATGGAGACAATATCTCTTACAGTTGAGATCAGCGCACCATCAACATAATGTGGGCGAAGAGTTTGTGCCAGAAGTTGGAGATCTGGTGCTTATCAAAGAGAACCGAGTCGCTCGTCACCTTTGGCCGTGGGCAGTTGTTGAAACCCTCAACCGATGTCGAGACAATAAAATTCGTTCTTGTCAGCTTAGGCTGAAAAATAAAAATCGGGTTCGCAGCCCGTTCAATTATTATTTCCACTGGAAGTGTAAACCGCCGGGCCCGGAGTGTAAATTATTTTATTGTGGCATGGCCACATTAGTGCACTAGCAAGTAGCTCGTGTCTGTAGTTTTTGTATTGTTAAGCATTGTAGTCAAGCAAGATGCTTGTAAGTTGTAGACAAACCGTTTACAGTAAGTAAATGTTCATTTCTTGTTGCCATTGATTGAGTGTCAAGTTTAATGGTGCAACAATACTTTAATACCAATAATTTCAGTTCGCTACATCCGTGAGAGTGTTTTCACGAAAACCTTCTGGCTATCGGGATAGGGTTTGCATTCGCAGTATTACCAACAAACGTTTGTCTTATCAAGATACATGCCAAAAGACCAAAAGAATCTTTTAGTAATCAATACCACCAACATGCTGAAGTCTTTTATCAAAGACAAATTCCCAGAGATCGAGATACTCTGGCATTCTTCAATAATGCTGAAGTACGGAAACTGTAGACCGAGGCATTCCTTCAATCACCAGTGTAGCCAATATATGGAAGTTGATAACTGGGTAGTCACCCAGAGACTGAAACAGTTCTTCAATAGTCAGTATCACCAACAAATATTAGTCTTTATCAAAGTTATGCTCCAAGATACCGAGAGTGTCTTTCCCTCATTAATATTGTCAATAAAGGAAAGCATTTACCAAAGCAGTACAACAAACGACCAATAGAGTTTTTTAGTAGTGAATACTGTCCTGTATGGCAGGATTAACATCAGAGTTTTGGCAATCTGTTCGAGACTGAGGTAATTCAGTTGTCAGTATTGCCAATGAGTGAAAAGTTGCGTCAAGGTAAATGCCCAGAGACCTAAATAGTCATTCAAGCATCAAAAGAGCCAACAAGTGGAAGTCTGCATCTAGGTAAAGTCCCTGGGACAAAAGAATTTATTCCTACGTTTAAATTCGGTATTCAATCTTCATTCGCCAACAAATGGAATTCGCTGTGAAGTTCCCCGAAGATCCAAATAGCCTTAAAAATGACATAATCGCCAATATGAGGAAATTTTTATCAAGATGAAGGCCCTGAGACCTCAAACATCACAATAGCCAACAACTCAACGATTTAATACCTTGAGACCGAGATTGTCATTCAAAGGACGAAGCCTTTTACAAGATGATATCTTTATTATAAGATACGTCAGAATAGCCAGTAAGAAAATATCTTTAAGGTTAGGGCCCTGAGACCAAAGTAGTCTTTCAACGTCAGAGTTACCAGCAAATTGATTTTTTTCTCTAACAAAACTTCTGAAGGTATAAAGAGAGTTAGTGGTCGCCCTACAACCAAGAGTTCAATCGTCAGTGTTGCCAACAACTAGCAATCTTGTTTTTCAAGTCCAGAGACTGTGATAGTCCTCCGCTCATAAGGACGTTTAACAAAATGAAGTCTTTATCAAGGCAGGCTCCCACAGACCGAGATAGTCCTTCACGCCTTAGTATCAACAACAAATGACGTCTTTGACAAACGCATACTCCTGTAAACTTAGTAAGCCATTCACTCTATAGTATTGTGAAGGTGCTCGCAAGAACGCTGTAAAGTACTAAAGCCTAGTACCCTAGCAGCTAAGGTAAGTTGGTCGACTTGTTTGACTAATACAAACAGTAGTAGAAATGGGCTTGAAGGGATGTTTTAGCCTTGAAAACTGGAAAATTTTTGTGTGATAACAAACACTTCTTAGTTTTCTTGGCAATTACCAAAATTCCAATCAACAGTATCTTCATAATTTCATATGCAGATTTTAGGTTTGTCAAGGTGACCTTAGCTTGTTAAAGCGTTAGCAAGATGGATTACTAATGGGATTACTTTGCTTCTACACACAAAGATTTTCCTCCTGGCCTCTGGCTATTAAGACGGAAGAGTTTATTCGTTATCAACAGATTAACAGTTGGCACAAGAGCAGTCATCTCCAATTTCGCAGAATCCATTTTTGCAGAATTCATGTTCACAGAGAAACAGAAATAAATGTTGAAGAAATAAATGTGTATTTTGCAGAAATAAATGTTGAGGTCAGTATTCTGCGAAAATAGATTCTGCGAAAATTGAATTCCAAACTCGCACAAATTATGTCTATTATTGCAGAATCAAATTTGCAGAAGAAAAACATGACCTTTTACTCCTTGATGATCTTCATTGGACGTGAACCAGCTTATGAGCTGCGTTGGACGTGACCAGGCTTACAAGGAAAAACGTGACTTCATTTATGGTGGGTAGTGACGGAAACTTTATTTTTTGCCAGTATGAAATTGACTGAGGAAGTGCGCTTCACGTGCTACTATACACAGCGAGATTTCTGTAATCCCAAAGCATATGACGCAAGCAATCATGAAACTAACTTGGGTAAAAATAAGCTGGGTCATGTCCAATGCAGCTCATCGAGGGGTAGCAGGTCATGCTTTCATTTTGCAAAATTAACAGAATTTCTGCGAGTTTGGAATTCCATTTTGCAGAACCGTTTTTCGTGCAATACTGGCCTCTAAATTTATTTCTGCGAAACTGAAGACACCGCAGAGATGAATATCACCATGATTGAATTGGCCTGCCAAATAACTGCACGGTGTGACAGTCCATGAAAAAGACTGAAGTTGGTAGTAGTCATTTTGGTATTAATTAGGGGGGCGCGGGGGGGGGGGGGAGGGGGGGGAAGCTTTGCAACAACAACAAAAAAAACGGTGCGAATGAAAGGAAATAGTGTACCATCAAAATTTTTTTTGAGTTAGCGGTTAGAAAAAGCAAGGCAAAAAAAAATTTCAATTCTAATTGGAACGAATAAGTAGATAGTGAGTGATGGTACATTACAGAAACGAAACATTAGTGCTCTTTTTAGTTAAATCATTTGCTTTTCACATGCAGAAAAAAATAGGAGCAGTAGGTATGGTGTAAGTCTTCATAATTATATACACCACGGATGCAGCATTCTTCTAAAGCCACCAAAAGTGAATTTAAGGCACGTGGAAGGTATTTTATTTAAAAAAAAAATAAAAATATCTTCCCCTATCTGTTCATTTATTTTATTTCATTTTCGCAGAGTCCTACGAAATGTCTAAAACGTATTGTTTAAAGCCAAGCAAGGCCTTAGAGTACCTAAAATCTGCGGCCATCCCGGGCTACACCACGGACAACTGAAGGTAACCAAAGGAGCTTCGATACTCCCCTTCCTACATCTACGGTGATGACTTTGAAGCAACCGAACCGAATCATTCGGCTTTACAATAAAACCTTTACACAACCCGTGTATCCCAGAACTAAATTCAGAGAGCATGAACAATGGCGTAAAAGGGGGCATTACTACAATGAATCCATTAAAATACTTTAAATCCTCTTTTCGGTATAACTAACGAGTATAACAAAAATGAAAATACTTAGCATGCGCTCACAATTAAATTAAGGAAAGCTAACAGTCGGCAATTATGACTAGCTAATAAAAAGTTTAGAATTTTTAGATTAAGAATGAAGGAAAAGACATTCACTCTGGCTGGACTCGAATCGAGGACCACCTGCATTTAGGATGGGCCTACCACAAAGTTTTTGAGAACTTCTGGACCAAGCACTATCCTGGCTAACACTTTGTGGAACCTCTGTTTAGGTGTCCATCAAAGGAGAAATGCTAAACAAAGTCTTAGCGTGGGTAGAGCCTAAAAAGATGCGATTCGACATATCTAACGTGTAAGACTATCAGGCGATATCTCGGCGGAACCTAGGTTTGGCATGGGAGCTTCTCTTCTGGGCTTGGAGCACTGAGAGGGCGTCCTGAGCTGTTTATTTTCACAATAATTTTGTATTTCTTGATTAACATAAATTTGAGTTATCAATTTTGGTTTAAAACGATTAAAATTGTGACGAACATCATTTTTATATTTATATGCAGTACTTAATGTGTGAATTATTATGTTTCTGTCTCGCATAACTTTTATGCAAATCTCTTAAATCCATTGCGAGTCTGTTGGCTTTTTAAAAAAGAGCATGCATAGTTTTGCCCAGTGTCTATGCCAGAAGAGCTGGTACGACTCATTAGGCAATAAGCTAGGTAGCCTGTGCAATTGACGCCGTTTTTGTCTTTGTTGACGTGTGGCCGCCGGTGTTAGAAGAAACTGTCAATATCACCCAAAGCAAGCGTGTGATCCAGATTATTCTATTTTTTCCCTTTTAATTTTATTTCGTGTCCTAACATCTGAACTTTATTTTGCTGCAGTCGTACTTTGAAATATTTATCTTCAATTTTGTGTAAGAATTCTCGTATGCTGGCTTTGTTATATTGATGGTAGCAAATGAACTGTCCCGTACTAAAATCTCACAAGTCTTCATGTTGGGACACAGTTGTATTCACGTACGTTGATTTGAATCACTAAAATTTTAATTTTAACACATATAGAAAGGCGTAGTTGCTGACTGGAGAGATAAATAACTTTTTGCGTTTTTGAGCTTCCAAAATTCCGTAGTGGGTTCTCCTATCCGTTCGTCATTGTGCCTGGCAGGAAAGCTTTTGTACTATTTACTGGAAACCGTACTGGGAAGCTTAGTGGAGCAACAAAGATGAGAAATACTTATTTAAGCCTGTGGAAATATTCAAATGATGACCTCACCTGTCCAATTTAGTTCAAGAAATGGTTTTACAAATTTTGTGGTCTGTGAAATTAATTATGTTTTGCCAGCTTTAGAAATTTGCGCACAGTAATTGGAATGTTCAGATTATTTTAATCTGTTGGATGTGAATTCTGATTTTGAAATATATATATTTGTTCATATTGTTTGCAAAGCATTACCGTGGTAAAAAAAATATTGTTTTAAGGTTCCGAATATATACATATGTATAATAAATTTGCGCTCTTGTATAATAAGAATCCAGTTGTTAAAGCAAATCGTAATTTTGAAATATAACATCTTCATACCAACCAACTAATATCTTTGTGTAAGCAGAAGTTAGAGGTTTTCCGTAAGGGGGACTTTGATTAAAAACTGCCAAACCGCTTTTCAAGACGAAGCCCCGATTTGAGTCCTTATGGCCTAGCAATGATTGAATGTCCTGACAAGTCTAGCTAAGTGTATATGCCAAATGTATACGTTCCACATTTATTGTGAACAAGGTTTATCTTGAGTCCTGCAGGTATTTTATGAGCGGCTACGTCTTCCTGGAAGGGGCGGCATCAACCGACGGCCGCCATTGTTTTTGTAACCATCTTGGATATCAACAAGTCACTCTGCTACCAAAAACATACAATTGATTATCTGTGCCTTTCTGGGGCAAACTCAAGATAGGCCGCGGACACTAAAGTTGTTGCTGGAGAACTAACCTGTTGTTGGTCAGCAATAACATTATAAGGGTAGAAACGTTGCTTATTTGCTGCCGTCTTTTTCACAGGAAATAGTCTGCGGCTTACATTGGCGATTGCAAACTCCATGAGTGAGGCAAATACCATAAACATGCAAGTGAACATCCAGATGTCCAGGGCTTTAATGTATGCAACTGGTGGCAAATCTCTTTGCGCAGCACTGAACTGAGTAGCTAATGTAAGAAGAGTAGTCAAGCCAAGCGTAACTCTGGGAGCAGCTGTCTCCACGTCTAACCAGAAGGAAACCCAAGACAGAATGACGATCAAAATTGACGGCATGAAGATCAGCATCAAATGTTGGGCGTATTCTCGTTGAAAAACAAATATCAGTAATTTTCTTTGGTTTAAAACCTTGAGTCCGGAAGGAAGGATCCCTGAAGAAGAAAAAAAGTATCAGTAAGTTGAGTTAAAAGAAATATACAGTACATGGATAATGAGAGGGTGGGAAATTGAGGCGTAAAGACAGCAAGGTCATTAGCACCAACCACAGTTACAGTGCAGTGGGGGGGGGGGGGGATTTGAGGCTTAATGGCGCGTCGACAACGTGGTCATTAGCGCCAACCTCAGTCACAGTGCAGTGCAGTGGATAATGAAACGTGATTCACCTAGTAATCTCAAGCAATAGATATAGCTTTGATTGAATTAGGTTAATCTGTTATTATCGACACAAAATTCATTTAA
>JAHWFP010064030.1:50446-83459 GCA_023313725.1 Lithobius niger
TTAATCTGTTATTATCGACACAAAATTCATTTAAACCTAGAAATGTTTACTCGGCCACCGTGTACCGTGACACGTGATTCACATAGTGTATGATAAACATCTTTTACCATAAGAGTTTTGCCAAGTCGGTATTTTAAGCCAACCCACATTAGTTCTTTCAGGTCTTTCAGATCTAATTTGGGATGTTTGGTCAAAAAAGTTATACACAATCATATTATACTTGTAAAGCATCCTAAAGGTAAGTAATTTAAATTCCTGATAAATTTCAGAAGTGGATTTTCCAGTTTTGGAGTCAAAGAGTATTTTGGCAGCTTTATTCAGGCATTTTTGCAGTCTATCAAGGTAACTTTTAGTTGTTGACCCAAAAATAGTACAGGCGTAACGAACATTGGAAAGAACCCATGCTTCGAATAGCAACCGTTTGATTTTTAGGTCAAAGATATCTTTAATCATATATAAAGTAGGCATAATCCTTCGTATTTTTCAGATCATCAATTCAATATGGGCATAAAATTTCCAATTTTCATCAAGTTCCATTCCAAGGTATTTGAGTTGGGTAACTTGTTTGATTTTATAGCAGTTGCAGTTCTCATTATTAATACATTCTTGCTTATGAAGTACAATCTGGCAGTTAGCCCTTTTAGTATGAGAAGTTGTAATATGTATGAAAAATGTTTTTTTCAAAACTTAAATATAATTCATTTTTATGAAGGTAGTGGTTTATGAGATTGAAGTCATTTTGCAAGTTTTGAATCATGATATTTTGATTGGTATTTATTGAAAGGAGGAAAATGTCATCTGCATATAAGGTAAGGTTACAAGTAATGTTTAACTCCATAATATCGTTGATATAAATCAAGAAGCGAATAGGTCCTAGGGTAGATCCTTGTGGGACACCAAGAGAAACTTCATTCCAATCACTTAACTTATCATTGATTTTGACACTACTAGTTCTATTTGAGAGGTAGTTCGCCAGTAATTCATGGATTTTACCTCTAATACCAGAATTATTAAGTTTATTCAGCAAGATTTCTTTTTCCAGTGTGTCGAAGGCTTTTTTAAGTCAATAGCAATGGCGCCTACGTGTTTACTTCCGTTAAGCGCTTTGTTAATTTTATTATCAACCTGTTTAAGTGCGTCAACAGTACCAATTCCTTCTTGAAACCCAAACTGTACTTTATTTAGAATGTTATACTTCTTTAAAAACGCAGCAAATCTATTTGCGAACATTTTTTCAATGATTTTATTGAGAACTGGTAGAAGACTTATCGGGCGGTATTTTTTGTTGTTTGAAAATAGGGCTAATTATTTGTTTTTTTTTTAGCTTAGATGGCCATATTTTAGTTTCAATCATAGCGGAAATTAAAATGGTTAAAAATTTAGCTGTTTGTTCTTTCGTTTGCTTGAAATGATCTATGATAAAACCATCATGTCCACTTGACTTTTTATTATTTAGTTTATTGATAATCGAAATAATATCGTAATGATTTGGAGGTATTATTTGTAGTGTTTGTGTAACAGGATTGAGTTTATCGTTTTTATTTTTATTTTTATTATTTTTATTTAGTAGTTGTAAATCAGGGATTTCCTTGCTATAGTAATTGGCAAAATTATTGCAAAGAGTTTTTATCTCTATATTCAAGAATGCTTTTTTTTAATTATTCGCAAGATTACTTTTCTTGTTTGAATTATTGCACACCTAATGGATTTTCTCCCAAATCTTTGCCCCATTATTTCTATTGTTTTCAATTAAATTTTGATAATAGATTTATTTAGCAATTTTAATATCACTGTTTACCTGTCTTTTAACATTTTCGTAGCTATCAATTTGTTCTTGGCTTGTGTTTTGTCTTTGCAATGTTTTCCACAGATTATTTTTTTTCTTAATTTTATTTAGTAGCTCTGTATTCATCCAATCATTTTTAAAAAGACTAGATTTTTTTGTTTCGCCCCATTTTCCATGCAAGAATTATTATGTTTATTATTTTCATAAATTGAGTTGATTTTATTTTCAATTATGTCATAAATTTGGTTAGGGTCTGTGTATGATTCTAGGAAATTCCAATTTTGTTTTTTTAGTTGGCAGATAATTTCTTTATTATTGTATTTGTTTTGATATTGATTATCAATAATTTCATCGTGTTTTTGTTTAGTTGCACTATTCCTAAATTGGACAGTTTAAAATAATGGTCTGCTGGCTTTATTTTGATAACGTATGATTTGTAACTCCAGTTGTAACTGCATTCTGTAATAAATTAAATCGATGCAAGATTTAACAAGCTTATTATTCCTTATTTCCTCTCTTGTTGGTGTGTTGATTAGTGTGAAGAAACCTAAATAAGCCATACAATTTTCGAATTTATCAATGTTATACTTTTCAGTTGGATCTTGATGCCTCTCGAGAATATTCAGATTGAAATCGCCCGTAATAATCAAATTAAGATTTTTTCTTTGCTTTTTAGGAGTTGTTTTAATTCTTTAATAAATTTTGTTCGGTTTGAGGATGGTTTTCTGTATAATGCAATAACTTCAAATTTTTTATCATTCACAAGAAAACTACATAACAAATGCCTCGTTTTCATCAATTTCAAGTTTTACACATTTGAGGCCTGTTATATTTTGGTCACAGACAAAAAGAAGGACCCCACCACCATTACGATGTTTCCTGCAGTTTGAAAATTTATGATAGTTTTTAATATTGAAGCTTCTGATTTCATCCAAAGTTAAGTTTATTTCCGTGAAAACAATAATGTCCCTCGCAATTTCTGCAATTTCATATTCAGCGAGCCAAGTGTCCCAATTCATTTTGTAACTTCGTATATTTGTATGCAGGCATTTCAGGTTTGAGGAGTTATCGCTACTTAAGTCAAGAGGAAGTGAAAAAAAATTCTTGTGTATTTCATTATTACATGAAATTCCTTGCTCCATCAATCGGTTGTTGATTGTTGACTGTTGTCACTTATGGTTTCTTTGCATTTTTTTAGTTGTAGTTCAAGGTCCTCTTCACTCTTGATAATAGATCTGTCGTTCTTTTTCGTCTTTCCTCAAACATATTTTGCCCATTTTTACCCATATGAATTTATATTTGCTTCCCAGTTCTTGCTTAGTTTTCCAAAGAAGTGATTTGTAAAATGTTGTTAGGTGTTCGTTTATAAAAATTCTTGAGGTATTTCCATTACAGAAAAGATCATCATTAGTGATATTTTTCTTGTATTTACTTTCAAGCCATGCGTCCCTGTACGTACGATTTCTGAATTGAATGAGGTTCGATGGGACCCGGTTTGATTTCTTCGTTGGGAGTCTGTGTGCTTTGTCAATCCAGACGTCTTTGAATTCTCTGATGTCCAATGCGTCGGCGAGGCGGTAAATAGTATCCTTGAGATTTTCATTTTTTTCAGTTTCCACGCCAATAATTTCGATGTTTTTATTTCGGTTATATTGTTCACTTTCCTCTTGCGTTTGTTTTATGCGGCCCACAGTCTTTTGTTTAATTGAGTGAAGTCTTGATCAGGGTTCCCTTCAATTTTATTGTTGCTGTTTGCGCCTAGTTTCCCTTCCAATCGGTCCAGTCGTTTGCACAAGTTCACGTTGTCTTTTTTTATTTCTTCATACTCCTTCTTAATTTCTTCATATTTTTTGTCAGCGAACTCAATGTTTAAGAGAATTTGTTCATTTGTTTTAATTATGCTGTCCAGCTTTTCTTCCATTTTTCTCATGTTATATTCTAATTTATCATTTGTTTTCGGGATGTTCTCATTGTTTTTTTTTTTAGCTTGTTGTATTCTTTTCGTTGTTGGTCCAGTTCTTGTAGAATTTTCACATTTGTCTGCAGTACAGTATTTATTTTTTTTCAATTGACTGCAATGAGGCTATGTTATCCTTGTGGTTGCCGTTTTCGGTAGCAACCACAACTGGTAACAACCACATTTAAAGATGTAAATGATTTTTTTTAACGATTTACTTTTTGCATTTTAGATTTAGTTAATTGTTTTATTTTGTTTTGTTTATATATTAAATGAAATTTAAATATTGTTTGAAGCGAAAGGACATTTTTTGAAATAATTTTGAAAGAATAATAATAATAATAATATTATTATTATTATTTAATAATAATGAATAATTATATTGACCGAGAAGGACATTACTGACAGAGCAGGGTCCGGAGACTGCTTACGCAATGCCAGAGTAACGTTCAGAAACAAAGTAGTATTAATAAAGAATAGCCCTTTCGAAGGAAGTATGTCAAGTTACACCGCTTAAGACACATCTAGAAGACAAAGAGACTGTGGCAACACAACGCTCTCGGGAAAGGCATTCCACACATCAATGACACGCACGGTTAAGAAAAATGTCGACAGTCACTTTTACAATGGGGAACAACCAATTTAAATGGATGACCTCTACTACGGCTATCTGATCTATGGATGAAGAACGGTTTGCCCCCACATCCACAAGATCATTGACAAGACTGTACGTTAAACAGAGATCAGCATGCAACCTGTGCAGTTCTAAGGTTGCCAATTCGATAAACCTAACCTAATCTCAACTTACATGTATTGGTACGTCCATCCACAAGACTAAATTCTTTTAACCGGAATCCGGGAGGAATCTCAATGTCCTTTTTGGGTGAATACATCACTAATATGACAGGCTGCGGTGGTTCTAGCACTGAACCTTGGAAAAAAATAAATGTTACCGTTCATGAAAAGAAGCACATGAAAGAATCCTGTAGGCCTTTAGTTATGGACCTAAATTGAATTACAATGATGGAACCGTTTTTAAACCAGCGACCTCTAGGCCGTAACTCTGTCTTCCAACTAGCCTTTCATCCAAAATGTAATAAAGACTGCCAAAACCATTCATTGGGCAGTGGTTAATGTTACTGTCATACTGTTAACGTTTTAAAAAGCCAGCAAGTGTACATGTATACAGTAAAATATAAGCTATTTAAATGGTTTCCCATTTTAAAGAAAAGCAGTAAATGGTAAAAAGCTAAAAAAGATAAAAAGTGAAGCCCAGTCAGTGCAAAAGCTGAAGCTGGGATAGCTTTTTAAAATGTTAACTACTTTTAGTGCTTTTATTCTTTCAACACTGCCATATTGTGTCATATTTAAATGGCGTAATAGTAGCGGGCGGCACGGTCGTTTGCATTATTTGCATAAAAAGAAAAACCGTCAAAAAAAAAAATTCGAGACACGTCAATCTTTTTAGAGATAGTCACCATGTGTAGTTTGAAATATCTGTAGGCTGATCTGAATTTAGACTGGTCTTGTAATACCCAAAACATAGTTTCATTCCCAATGTGTGATCTAGTGTCATCTAAACGTTCATGGCGTTTTCGACTGATGCCGTAGTGATGCCGAGGAGATCCTAAAGTCGCCGTCTTGTTTTTGATGACCTGAGCTACGTTCCTGAACACCGCAGCTCCACAGGTTTACTCTCTTGCACTAGGGTGACCGAGAGGCAGTGTAAATGCCACCTTAAAGGCCGGTTGCCACCAAATTAGCATCGGAGCATCTAGGCCTATTAGATTCTCTCTCGCAGGAAGCAAAGGAATGCACAAAGCAAAACTTTTAAACGCAACAAATAAGCCACGTGACTCCTTAATTATTGTGTAAAAATTTGGTACGCTTTCGTGCACCTGGAAACAAGCTATAAAAGTTAACGATAGTAGTATAACTAGATTGCGCCAGGAGGTTATTTTTCCGTTGCGCGATCTAGTGATATCAGTATCGTTAACCTTTATAGCTTGTTTCCAGGTACACGAGGTCTTACCAAATTTTTACATAATAATTAAGGAGTCACGTGGCTTGTTTGTTGTGTTTAAAATGTACGATTTGTGCATTCTTTTGCTTCCTGCGAGTGAGAACTCAATAGACCTAGATGCTGCAGTGCTAATTTGGTGGCAATCGGCCTTTAAGCGACACCACACTTGGTCACGTATTACGTTTATTGTCCACGTGGCTTGTTCGACCAATTTAATTGAACAATAGCAGAAAATGTATTTTGTGGGGAAGCTGGGATCACATTGACACGTAAGTTACCCACAGAACCACTTAAATAGTACAGTTTTAATATTCTGCTTTATAACGCTACTTTCCAGGGATGTTCACCTACACAGTAAAACAATGAACAAGCAATGTACAATTGTACATGTAACAGAAAAATAACTGATCTGTCTGACATGGATGTTATTAATCATGCTATTAATCAATAAATGATCCGTGTCGAGCAGTCCTATTGTTGGTCCTGCTGTTTGCCGGGCTCTGTAAACCTTTCTGCGTTTCACTTGTTCTCACTTATCTTAAAATGTTGCGTGGTTCAAATCAATTCACATTTGAAGAATAATCTCTTCTATTTTTAAACTTTAGATTTAATGAAGGCTTGTGCTTAAAAAGCTTGTGAACTCATCACACTACTAATCCAAACTTAAATTACATAATTCAGATACTCCTCAATAAAACAGCCGATTGTCTGGACCTCTTTTTCATTTCAGCTATGTTTTATTTGATATTATTTTTGCATTTTAAACAAATGTGGTGTGAGTGTATACGCCTCTTACGATCCATGGGCTCTTCGAAAGTCTCTCTTTGCACCCTGATCTGCTCTTTCCCACTTTTTTGTAAATTCAAAACCATGACTGGACCTTCCCGCTTTGCTGAAAGCACTTGCTAGAATATGAAGTCATACTTATTATATGCTATTTTATTAGCACTCACTTATTCACAAGACGACCCATCGTCATCACAACTGGTAAGGCATAAAAAAAAATTCGTCAACAACTTCTCCTTACCAGATAGAAAGAGATAAACAGAACCTTATCTATATCCGTGCATACCAGTGAATAAATACTGAAAAGTATAAAGGTTTCCATCCTTCACGAATAAACAATAAAAAACACTAAAGATGAAAAGTATAATGAGAAATGAACTGGTAAGACTTAGATTCCATAGTTGCCAATAGCACTTAACAACGGAAATAATGCACAAAAATTATTCAACATGCGACATGCTCTCAAAGCATGTCTCAAAAAATGACAATACATCAAATTAATTATCAAAAATTGACAAATGATAAAAAGTGTCCATTTGTTAAATATCTGGAAGACCTGAATGATTTAAAAAAAAACCCAGTATGTACAGGACCAAGCGTTACAAGTGACGCAATTATAACTGCCTGACATTGTTCTTTACCAAGACATTGTTCCTTATCTGTGTTATTTTTAAACGAAGGGAAAATGATTTAAGTTAAAATGAAATCGGTATAAACTGGATATATACACGACAACAATGAATTGAAAAAGTCGCTGAAAGACAAATACAAAAGGATTAGGTACAGCCAACGCAAAATTCGCTCTCCACCATTGCACCACCATCCTTTTGGTGCTATCGTGAACCTGCACCCGTTTTCCAAAACTGCCCAACAACTAAAAAAATATTTTCTGGAAATTGTTTGTATAGCAGCTTAGGTACAGCTTTCACCTACTATAATGTTGAATCGTTTACCTATTGGCACTGTAACACATCGTTTTTATCACGGGTACGAGTTTTGTTGCATATGCCAAAATTATCCCTTTGTATGTTTGCTCATATTATGCAATTTACCAAAGTTGAATTACTGCGTTGTCTTTGCTCAATTTTCTTGGCGAAGAGACTTATAATTTGTAGACTGCGTGGACGGTACAGTCTACAGATTATTTGACCTTTTAGTGGTTTGACTCTTTGAGTGGTTTATTTAACCATTGAGGTCAAACAAAAAGCTTTTAATGCTATCAAGGAGCCTGTGACTATATGTCCCCCCACACCCCAGCAAACCGTGAGTCAAATAAGTTTATGATTGAGTCAGATTTTTTAACTGAAATATACTTTTTCGGGTTAGCTTTGTTACCTGTCTATTTATCGAGCTCTTTTACAGTTAGATTTTAAAAAAAACCTTGACGATTCTAAAGCCTCTCCCCTCTTGAATTACCCAGTTTTTTTCAGAGTTAAAGGAAATGCAAATGGAGACAGATGTTTTTTATTGCATTCTACTGAGTGCAAAATAGATTTATTTTGTTTGTCTAACCTTAACATACAGAATATTCGAGTAAATGTCCATTACAACCTTGGTAGGTTTTATAGTGCAATTTTTCAAATGGGACTTGATATTCGATACTGCTTGTTGTATTATGATAGAAACAGTTTCTTGTAAGTTTGTTAATATTTGTCAAGTAATTTGGGGCGTGGACGCATTTGATGTAATATGATCCGTATGTAGAGTTGGAGAATTGTTAAATCATTGTCGCGGTTCATCATTGATGCATAAGTTGAGATCTTCTTCAGAAGAAGTTACAAGTGAATTGTCTGTTTTCAGTATCACACGGCAATGGATCTAAATTACCTTCTCATAAATGTTAAGTGTAAGGAGTACGTGAATCGGTTTGACTTCCTCTAATTCTCCAGAAGTTTTTATACAAAGCCAATTTGTCACCTGTTCTTATTGAGGTCGTGAAGATTTTTATTAGATTAAAATTTGAATTGGATTAGTTGTAGAAGCCAAACTATCTACACAGACGTTACTACTGGAAGTTTTGCAATTGGACTTTTAGATTTGGCTCAAACATTTTGAACATGTTATATAACTATAAAAGGCGGAATTTGTTCTTATTAGTTCAAAAAATTAGCTCTGCTGTATCGTACAGCTTACACGTAGCCGTTAAAATCTCTAGCATCTAACACTACTTGTCGTGTGGATGAACTTAAGACGTTTAATAAAATTGTAACGAGTTATTTTAATAAGGTTTTTAACAAGATTTAACAAACTTAACAAGGCGTTAACGAGTATCGACAGCATTTTCCTTCCGTAATTTGTAGGGTGGAGTTCACAGAACACAAAACTGTTTTGTAGTTCTAATGTACTTCTTTGTTATCTCTTTATTATTCGTTAACGATGGAAACAGTATACATTAATAGACTGGGCTTGTGAAAATACAACATGCGGGGTAGTTGTGTTTTCTTACTTTCTCAGATTAGGGCATCTTGCAATCTCACAAGACCAGTCTCTGCCTAGCTGCTTCGGTAGCCTTTTGTTTGAGATTGCTTGCTGCTTGACAAGTCTTGTGGGAAAAACAAGACAGCAATAAGTTGCTACCTAAGTTGCTACCTATGCTTACATGTATATGTGTGCGAGTTAAATGCTGTCCAAAAGGCAACGTAAATAGGTTTGCATCCGTATTTAGTTAACCAATTTCGAGCCCATTGGCTTTCCGTCCCGTTTAACCTATTAAAGGCACTCTCCAGGAATGGCACTCTGCTTGTTGTCACAGTCGCTGGTAAGAGGTGGTGTTAGGCCGTTTGTGTATTGATTACACCAAGCTTACTCATTACTACCTTTTGAATGTCATTGGTGTCGCCAGCCACTCAGATGCTGTCACGTTCTTGTTGATGTCACCATCTTGACGGTGTTCGTCACCATTTCGACCTTCCACGAGACACAGCGTGTTAATTGCGCGATGATTCTGTCCTCTTGTCTGAGGTTTTTCAGTTTTTGCAGGAGGTAGGCTATACATATACTATACAATCTAGATTTGGAGTTTTGTTAACTTCGCTATTGTGGCGTGCTTTGGCAACTTGAGCCACTGCACTGTGACTGAGTTTAGTGCTAATGACTTAGCTGTTGATGCACCATTAAACCTCAAAGCCCCCCCCCCCTTTGCCTTGTGGGCTTATTCTTTATTTATTGATTGTATCGCTTCTAGCGAGACGGCCAAGAAGGAAGGTACTTTCTCTCCTTGTGCGAGTTTAACACTGAGAAAAGTAGAACAGCTTGTTTGGAGCATGTAGTCACAGGCTCCGTATCCAGGCTCCTGCAGCCAGGCTCTGTCCTATTAGCACAGTTGGTAGAGCTCCTGGAGTAGTATGTGGGAAGATCTGAGATTAAGTTCCAGTTGGGGCAGTTGTTTTTTCTTTCTATCTTATATTAGTGTATCTTATATTCACACAACGCAGTGTTTGATGCAGAGTGTTTGCTTAATTTACCCTTTACCTTGTGGTTTATTCTTTATTTATTGCTTGCATTTTTCTAGTGTAGCGGCTAAGTGGCAAGTTTATTTCTCTCCTTGTATATGTTTCCGGTCTTTAGTCACCAATGGGAAAGGTTGAACAGCTGCGAACCTGCCTAGGCCAGGGCCCACCTCGGTATTAGCGTGGTTTGAGCATTCAATCTAGTGTTCGAGTCTCAGTCGGAGCATTGTCTTTTATTTTTTCTCAGATTATTGTACATTGTGTTCTCATAAGGCTAGTCTTTAAGGCAGACTGTTTGTTTAGTTAACCATTTTATTTGTGCTTTATTCTTTAGTTAATTAATAATAATATTACTAGTGTTGATAACGTTTTTATTCCAGATAAGAGAGGGTGAGCAGGGTACGAAGATATACAAATAACACAATACTACACGGCTTATGCTTTGCAAAGGAAGTCCCTTAAGTCGAAGCCTGAATAATGCTTTGTTGGCAAATCAGCAAACGGTTCTGGCTGACTATTCCAAATTACGTCCCGCGCGTTGGCCATGTTTCCAATCAATGCTTTAGGCAGGGCCCCCTATACGTTAGGAACAGATGGATCAATTAGCCGCTACCCAGTTTATTTAGAGAACTGACGACTTACTTAATTTATAACAAGTACAGAGATGAACCCTAATGCGCCGTTCTTCAAAAAACTCCAAGGTAAGTACGCATATTTGCTTGGCTTAAGATAAATGGCACAAACCCCGTTTAGATATAGTAGACTTGTTTCTGAACCGCTTCAAGAAGTATAATATTTTTTTTTTTAGGAATGTGACCAAATTTCAAAGCAGTACTCCAGAGCTGGGCAAACGTAGATAATAAAAGCCTTAACGAAAGTTTGAGCATCACTGTAAGGAACACGTACAGGCCTTTAACGTGCAGGCCTTTTGATGCCCTCTCTTGTGAGATCATTCACAATAACACCCAGATCGGTATGTTGGTTTTCAATTTTAAGTCTGTGGACCCCGAGGTTATAGATCGGAGTAAGAATAGATTTCGATCCTACGCCCACGACAACACACCTGTAGGGAAATTGGTAGCTGCTGACAAAAAGACCACGTAGAAACAGGGTAAAGCGCTAGTTGTATATCACAATATCATCTGGGGAATTTATTAGTAATTAAGAGTAATCAGCAAAAAGGTATAGTGGGATTTGCCTAACGTTTCAGCCATAGTTCCAATAAATACAGCAGAAAAAAAGTAAGGAGAGTGGTGGAGAGTGGTAAGTTAGAGTGGTGGAGAGTGGAGAGTGGTACGCTCCATTGGGGTACCACTCTCGTGACATACACGGAGCTCCGACGAACATAGACTATCTAGTGAATTTTACTGGCACTCACTCAAATTGGGTCGGTTGTCTTACGGGGCTGAATGTTTCATTTAATCCACAGTATTATGAACAAACTTGACTTGTTTTCCTTTTGGCTGCGCTACTGTTGCAAAATGCATTTGCATCGCTGAAATTTTGGCCTGACATTGGATTGTGGCTTAGGGATGTGGATGCACTAATACGCCAACTAGGTTTTAAAATCGTTGGAGGTTACATGTCACGTAGTCCTGGCCGGGCTTATATACTGCTTCACAACATATCAGTGCATCAAAGGGTACCCTCCTTCCTAGTCCACTGTGCCATACTGAGGGTAAAGAGGTTGATATAGTTTTAAAATGCAACAGATGGAATAGCTGTTGTTTGCCACCCACCTTGTGACGTGGTTATAGGCCTTAAGACGCGAAGCTTTTTTTCTGTAGTGGCTTTTCGCAGTACCAGTCAACCTGTTGTTATTGGAGGCGATTTCAACAAACAATGGATAAACTGGGATGGATATCACTGCGTCTTCCCAGGTGAGAAAAATTTGTTAGGAAATCTGATCTTGCATAGCATGTACATTTTCTTACTAAGAGTCCTTCTATTCTTGATCAGGTTTTCTGAAATTCTGATGGTTTGATTTCTGACGGCAACGAAGCACAGCCTTTTTTGGCTAGTGATGAACCAATCCACACCGCACTTGAATTTTCTTCAATGTCTGGTCTGGCTTGCCTTGGTTGGCAGGTAATTTTTTCACATTGATGCTACTCGAGCATGTAAAAATGTTGGATAGTGGATCGTAGAATGAAATCCTTGGCTCGGCGGATTGTGCTGTCAATGAGTTACATACATAATCTGTGTGGAAATCATTACTTGGGTTGCGGACGCGTGTTTTCTTCACTGCAGGCCTAAAAAGTCTCACTTGCTCTCTTGTTGCCAAGAACGTATTAGAAGAAAAAAAACACGCTGGAGAAAATGAAAAAAAGATTTGTTGACCAAGCAGTAAATTACCTCCATAACTGTACAGGAAATTAACTTTTAATACTGCTATCGCAGTCGAGATTAAAATTATTTCAAGTTTAAATCAGTTTAAAACTATATCAGTTTTTTACAAAGTAGTGCGTAAAAAGCTCAATGACAACACTTTATTGCTCCTTAGATTGCTCATTCGAACGTATGGTGGCAACATCATCCGTAACGCCAACACAAAAATTAGCATATTTAATAATAATAATAATAATATATAGAGACGATGCTCGAGGCATCCACCCACCCAAATTCCCGGCGGCAGATGGTTAAGTGGAAGAAGTACCACCATTATAACAGTTGTTTTTTGCCGCATGAGGGAGGAAACCGGAGTACCCGGAGGAAACCCTCGTGCAACGGGCGGGAAACAACCGGAGAAAAACCCGTACATATACACTTCCCACCGCCAGGATCGAACCCAGGTCTGTAGGAAGCCAGAGATGTACACTGGGACCAGGACGCCTATCGAATCTGACGCCCCAGTGCTCGCAGCTACCCGTGCACCTACCCGTGCACCCGTGCACCTATAATGACTACGTCAGTGTAGTGTTTACTGTTGACAATCGATAAATGACTCGAGTCTCTGCATCTAGACACAAGCTATTGTGTCGCGCCAAGTTAGACAACAAACATCACATCACTTCAATTGTCGGCGTTGTAAACCATTGTAGAGCGACGCCACAGCGTCAGTGTCTTTTATCTTGAAGCATAGTTGGGCACATTTCATGTACGTGAGGGGGGGGGATTGAGGCTTAATGGCGCGTCGACAACTTGGTCATTAGCGCCAACCTCAGTCACAGTGCAGTGCAGTGTACGTGAGGGAAAAAAATAATGCGTACAAAAGCTTAAAATGGGGTAAAATCGAGAGCAATGATCCACCTGATAAAAACTAACTCTTGTAGGAATCTCAGATAAGCTGCTTTCGATGCAAAATCTGACCTTCAATTGCGTTGCAAATGTGTTACTACCTAGCTAGCTAGTCCGCTCATCTCCAAGTTAAATCCCATAGGGTGATTATTTACCGATATACCGAGATAACAGGGAAGGCGTCCAGCTATGAAACTGGATGAATGGGTGCAGGACCATACGAACAGCGCACCTTATATGGGTTGGAGCTTGGGGGTGCAACGAAGATTGCGGGGGAAGGGCGCGTAAGTACGAAAACCATTGATTATCATAACCATTGTTAGTATTGTCGGCATCGTCTCTCATTGGACGGCCAAACTTCGGACACTGACAGCGTGTATATCGACGTGCGTGCCTAGACACACTAGTGTATCACAATAAATCTAAACAACGTTGCCAAAGACATTGTATTCACGTCCAATTCAGGAAAAATAAACAAACGGTAAAAACAAACCAAAATAAACAAGGCCAAAAACTGGTAAAGAGGCCACCAAGTTGAGAGTGGTTCGGCCTTTAAAGGAGTGATATTAACACATCAAAACTAATTAAATAAAACAAATTACAACCAAATTAAATCAAACCAAAAACCTATAAAGAGCTGACTAAGTTGAGAATAGTTCGGCCTCTAGGCAAAAGGTAGTAGCAAAGTGTTGAAAACCAATTTCTTGTTGACGTGGCATTTTATTATACATTTGTAATGTGTAATACACAATTTTTTAAAAAGGACTGATATCATATCAAAAGCCAAAACTGGTAAAAAGGGCCGCCAAATTCCCAATGGTTCGACCATTCAATGGAGTGATATCAACACACCAAAACATTCGCCAACTTAATCGCACCAAATAATACTTTGGACGTTTAATGAAAACCGAAAGTAGCAATGTTCTAATTTTTATTTAGTCTTCGAACTATCAGTCGGTGCGATTACCTTGGCGAATGTTTTGGTGTGTTGATATCATTCCTTTGAAGGGCCGAACCATTCGGAACTTGGCGGTCTCTTTTACCAGTTTTGGTTTTTTACATGATAATAAGTTAACGACGTAACAATAGCAGAGGCTCGACAACTTCGTTTGTTAT
Source organism: Lithobius niger (assembly GCA_023313725.1). Taxonomy (NCBI): domain Eukaryota; kingdom Metazoa; phylum Arthropoda; class Chilopoda; order Lithobiomorpha; family Lithobiidae; genus Lithobius; species Lithobius niger. Next base: position 64,801 of record JAHWFP010064030.1, read on the forward strand.
ATCTTACAAATCGCAGCGGTGGTCCTAATAATAGTACTGACACATTTCTGGCCGGCTTTGCTGACGTGCTAGCCAAATCTCTGGCTGTAATTTTTCTTGCGCCCTCATATAGGAAAAACCCGTAAGTGACTGGCTTGAAACTGCTACTTGTCTTTAAAAATGGTGAGCCGGAAATTGTAGAACTGTTTCTCTGACATGCACTACTAACAGACATTTAGAAAGGAATGTAGGTTCCTGAGTGCTTTACTTCTTTGGAGGTATGGATAAGTTCCTGTACCAGATTAGCTTTTTTGCCAGGGCGTACTGTTCCAGGACAGCTTCTTTGCTACGTAGATGTTTGGACAGCTGCTACGGATGAGAATAAGTCGCAGAATTGGACTTTGCTCGAGCTTTCGGCCGTGTTTCACGTGAAAAATTAATTTACCGACTTAAATGTTTTGGTTTTGTTGGGCACGTGTTATCCTGGATAATTTTTCTTCTTGATAATCATACCCAGCATATTCGAACAATGAATATGCTCTAAAACCCCCAGAGTGTCACGAGTGGGTTACCCCCCAAGGGCTTTCTTTGTGTGTTGGCGTTATTGACGCTTTGGTTGGAACGTTAGGAAAATTCCGTCGTACCTTTTGCACATGACTGTAAATTGTTTAAAATAATAAATTCCCCAGATGACAGTGTGATACTGCAACGAGTTGCATAATGCGATTTCTAAGCGGAATTCTGATAGGAAGCTACTGTTATCCCTGATAAGAGTGTCGTTATGAACATAGTTCGAAATCTAATTATCCTCCGATCTATAATCTCGGGGTTGGTTCACAACCTGGAAACTGGAAACCAACATAGCGATTTTAAAGTTACTGTGGATGATGGATTCGAGTTCTGGGTTCATATTGTTGATTTTAGCAGCCAAATTTCATGAAAAATCTTACATGTTAGGAAATTAGTGCCCTATAGTAATGCTCAAATTCTCGTTTAAGATTTATGAAAAGATACTAAACTTACTGAAGCGGTCCAGCAAGTTCAGTATGATTTTCCGGCATTTGTACCATTCTTCCTTTGGGAGAACGGCATATTAGGATTAACCTGTTCTTATTACAAACCAGTAAGAGCTAAGTTGTATTAAGGAATTGGGCCGCATCTCACGGACCCCCTTTTTTCCTCAAAAGTATAGGACGACATACCTGGGCATTAATTGAAAACATTGTCAACTTGGAATGATGTACAACTTTTTTGTCCCATTTGTTTAACGGGAAGAATTTGGAATAGTCAGGCAGAAAGAACTTGATAACGATACTCTTGGGGAATCAATCTCCAAGACTAACGTTAATCCAGCTCCGACCTTTCATTTATTGTGTTGGTATCATTTTCATTCATTTTCACTAAAATTCCTGCAAACAGGCAACGGTAACAAACACAGAGTAAATGAATAACGAAATAACGCAATCATTTTCTAAATCAGGAAGATTAAAACCGTCCGTAGTTAAAAAATACTGAGTTTTTAATCAAATGTTGTTTACAAAGTATTTTCGATATTGTACATTTGATTTTCGTGTTTATATATTTTTTCTGTTTAACATAGCTTTATTTTGTGTACGTAAACTGACAAACTAGGTGTCAGTAGTGCTAATGTTTTAATCCTAATTTTATTTTTTCCTTACATCATTAACTGTGAATTTATCATATTGTTTGTATGTTGTAATTGTTGCGGCCTTTGAACCTTTTGAAAAAAAAATCAGATTATTACTCGTAACTGGTTTGTGTTGAATTTGATGATGGTTTCGAAGATACGCCATTTTGTGCAGCAATCTTAAAATTTCACAAAACCTGAATAGATCATTTTTTGATGTAAAGTTAGTTCAGTATGGACCGTAGTTAGCAGATTTAGAAGACTAGCACAAATTCCAAAGAAAAATTAACTCGAACTTACTCCATCTTAATGATACGTCACAATGCTGTATGTCAAACGGATAGGAAGCAAAGTTGAGATCACATTTGAAACGATATGTCTTTCTGAAAAGAAAAGAAAAACATTCTAAAACTAATGCACTGCATGTGTTTGTGCTAATACTACACTTAACCTTTCGAAGTTTGTTTGGGGTAAAAGTTTATAATTGCGTAGGTCACAGAGAGTTAAAATATGCGTTGTTGTATTTATAAAAAAAAACTAAAACTTGAAGCACGAACATTTGCGGTTATGTGCGTACTGTTTCAAGCGTTCGTTTTTTTAAAGCACGTCAACTTATTAATGGCCAAACCTACCGTGCCTCTAAAGTAAACACAAGGGTAATGTTTAGCTTATATTAACTGTGATCAACCATGTCCAAAAGAGGTAAGAAGGTACATGACTGTTTACCAAGGATAAGAAACACGCGATTCAACTGAACAATCATGTTGACGTCCTAATGTTATGCATGATAGTGCAAAATAATTTTTTTTGAGGAAGAGAGGAAGGAATTCAATTTAATTAAATTCAATTTATACCATATTTTACTCATGCAACGTAGTGAATATGGTAGTGATATGGCTATAGAGCAGTGACACGACGTAGTATTATTGTGTATAACTCTATGGTGGAGCCTTAATGGGTTAGCTGCAAGGGGCACTGCAGAGAGAAACAGAAGGGCGTCATACTGAAGCCGATGATGTGAAGAGTGATTTCTTAGGCCTAAAACGCGCGATTTTTGTTGTTGGAGAAAACCACGTTATTTTAAGCCTAAGAAATCTGCTCTTCCGTTGTTTTTCCCTCCAATTTTATGTAGTGCACCTTGCATTTATGCCCTCCAAAACCCTATTGGCACCAGTATGGGTTTTGGAGGGCATAACTACAAGGTGCACTACATAAAAATGGAGGGAAAAACAATGGAAGAGCGGATTTCTTAGGCTTACAATAACGTTGTTTTCTCCAACAACAAAAATCGTGCGTTTTATGTCTAAGAAATCACTCTTCACACCATCGGCTTCAATATGACGCCCCTTGCAGCTAACCTATTAAGGCTCCAGCATAGAGTTATATACAATAATACTACGTCGGGTCACTGCTGTATAGTTTATTCCACATTCTGTTTGCATGAAACTTACTGTCCGACGCCACGTTTCCTTGCACAACTCAGGTTCTGCACAGTCACCGTTAGATTTTACGAGTGGTTGATTTACGTGTTTTTTTTTGCATTCGTAGTGGATGGAAACGAGGCGTCATGCAGTCAGATGCCTGCAAGCAGAATTAAACCATTTTCTTATCATTTCTGATAAGATTTCGTTATTTCCGAAAGTTTGATTAACGAATTTGTTAGATCATCTTTTTCAGGTCCTCTTCTTTGATAATTTTCACTTCCCCTGTCTCAGCATTCTTATCGCATCAGGATTTTGCCATTTCTGAACCATACGTAATTATGGTCCTTTTCTTTTGCGTAATTTCTTGTTTTCCAGAATAATTGCTTCATGTGTGGGATATATATTCATTTATGTATATTCTTCTTTTATTTCCGTTTCTGAACATGTCATTTGTTACCACTCTTTTCTTGTTCTCCAGCCACTTGTCTCTGCTTCTTCTTTCCTTAAATTGAATAATCACTGTACTTTGTTGCGGTTTAGTATCCTATATGCTGTTTCAATTTCTGAAATATCACGCTGAATATTACAGTTTTTCGCTAAGTCTCCCATTACCCATTCTATAGTTTCATCTGGGAGCCTATCTAATTAATTTTTTTCTATGTTTCTGTTTCCCTCGTATTATTCACTCTCTTTAGTTTTTGCGCATTGTATTAATATTTTGTTCCAGGAACTTTTCTTTCTTCTTTGATTTCCAGTTCTTGAACTCTAGTTTCCATTTCTTGCATTTGTTTTATCTCTGTTCGTTTTTTTTTCATCTATTTGTTCTTCACATATAAATTCCATTGTCTTTTTTAATTCTTCTAATGTCTTGCATTGTTCTTCATTTCTTGCTATTCATTTGTCAATTTGTTCTTCCATTTTTCTCATAACCATCTTATGTTTTCTACATCTTCTTCATTTTCCTCCTCTTTTTCTTCTTCTTAACCTTCACCTTTATTTTTTTAGATCTTGTTCTGACAATGTACTTGTTTTCCTTCATTTTTGTTTACAATTATTATTATAATTATTATTTTTTTGATTTACATTATTTATTTAAATTTATTATTTAATTTACATTAATGACGTTGTAAATAATGAGTTTACTACGTTGCTTATTCAATATGCGGATGATATTTGCATACTGTCCATAAACTATAATCAAGATATTATGATGCAAAATCTTCAAACTGATTTTGATAAGATTAACGATTATTTTGATAAAAATGAACTTTATTTGAGTTCTGAAAAAAAAAAACTTTATGCATATTACAACTTCACACAAAACTAAAAAACACTTCTCCATTTATCTACATTACAAGTATTGCTTTAAGTAGTTGCACATGTGTTAAGATTAAACAAGTTACTCATACCACTTATCTCGGCTTATAAATTGATGAAAATTGGAAATTTTATAATCATATTGAAAACCTAATTCTGAAAATTAAACAAACTACCCCTCTTCTTTACAAGGTCAATAATATTTTAAGTAACAGTGTTAAAAAATTTCTTTATGAAGCTTGGATTCTGTCTAAGGTATGCTACGTTTGCATCATCTCTGGTTCAACCTCTCTTAATTTACTGGACAGATTTCAAAAATCGTTAAATATGGCCGCTAAGGCACTTTTTAATACAAGACTACTCTTGAAATTTTTACAAATAGGATTCTTACTTTTATGCAACTTTACCAATATTCGTTAATTACCAAGTTTTATCCTGACTCAGAATACAACATACTTATCCGTAGACCGTCTAGGAACATGGCTAAATAATCCTGTTTGGAGAAACTCTTATGGTAAAAGAAGAATGGCCTATGTCGTACCACACATTTTTAATGAAATATCTGCTATGATAAGATCCTTTCACGGCATGTTCAAAATGAAAAAAAAAAACATATTAAAAGCTGGATTTTGGGGATATTATAGAATGTAGTCGTTGTAGCGATGAGCGATCGGTTAGTAAGTCCTCTTCGGATTCAATACAGGGAGTGGAGCTTTCGGAAAAGACGTCAAACTCATCCGTGCATAGCCGTCGGGCTTTCGGCTTATATGTGCGGTGGTTATCTCGTGGCCCTGCCATCATCGGAGGTTTCCCTTTAGGGGTACGTGTGTTCTTAGCTGCTAAATATTGCTGTTTTATTCGGCAGTTTTCCTCCACGTGATTAAATCTTCGGCACCATTGGCATTGGACACGAAGTCTTGTATCCGAAGTGGCTTCTTGAGGCAAAGAGTGCCGATTCCTTGGTTTTCGGGTTGTATTCATACACATACCATCACGGTTGCCACAACGTTTGTTATTCAGGTTACGTGATTGATACGGTATGGCTAACAGATGGTCGGTAACTGGGCACCTTGTAGTAGAGGCGGAGGGCATAATTCTGTAGTAAGCATCCACAAGACGTTGTTCCATACGGGCTGGCGTTAGGTTAGCTTCTCCTCGTAGACTCTCAATAACACCTTGCCACCGTTGGTGTTTCACCCCACGTAGGACGTAATGTACGTAGTCACTGTCCGATACCTGTCGTCCTGCATTATGACAAATATGACGCAATCCCTGGATACGAGATAAGTAGTCTTCCATGGTCTCTTGTGACTGCATTTCGAGATTATGTAAGGCATCCAGATGTCGTAGTTGGGCATCTTGATTCTGGGTATTGTACCTTAAGTTGAGGTCATCCCTAATCGTCTTGGCGACTGTAATTTCCAAGTAGTGGATCAGTTGACGGTCATCAATGCATTTCATGAGAAAATTCAATGCATAGTTATTGCTAGTACGCCATGCTCCCCGTATCTCAGCATCCGCATCAGCAGGGGGTTGTGCATTTGTCAGTACGACATGGTGACCTTCTTGCCTTAAATGACTGAGTACTTTTGCTTTCCACAGCAAGTAATCCTTGCCATTAAACAATTTGATCCCTTTATAATATAGGTCTGGGCTATTCAAGGTACTCATGATTGAATCTTGAAGTATATAGATGTTCAACAAAAAATATATCCGTGTGTAGATGGCACGGTTTGTAAAGGTAGTTGCTATGGACGAGTTGTAAATATTGATTTTTGACTACAAATGGCTAGGAAGGTAGGCATTGACGAGCGATGAACTTACGAAACATTGGACTCTTGCCGGTTAGCTTTCTCTGTGGAAGGGCTTCGCCATCTTGAGTTCTTTTGTCCGGTTGTGTTCAGATCGCCGTTTTTCAGCCTTTCCTGGTTCAAAACCACCGACGTTCGGCTACCAAATGTTGGATGGAGGTCTCATGGATCTCTTGATCAAGAACGCCATTTGCACTTCAAATGAATACTTTTATTTGGGCCCAGGCCAACGTTAAAGTTAGCCCACGTTTTACCCAAAAACAAACATTTACAAAAGGACTCCAACCGCTAAAATCACCACAACAATATACAGCCCCCAACAATGGACAGTACAGCGTCATGCGTGATTATCGTTATGCACCTGCCGCAGCAATTATTATTAATATTATTATTATTAAATTAATATTATTAGTAGCCGGACACAGCTTTATAATTAAAAAAAAAACATAATTAAAATTTTTTAAAACAGTCAAATGATTGTGTGGTACGTTTCTATAATCTCTAGCAAGTCGTTTGTTTCGTCTCCAGATTGAACTCACCATTTAAAACAGTAGTAATTGCACTGTGCCTCCTTCTTATTCGCTTCAGGTCTAACACATTACCTTAACAAAGTACTATAGAACTATTGTCTACCCATCCCATTCAAACTGTGATTGCTTACTAATAACTTACTTGTGATCATAGTTCCTGAAATTAAATGCTGTAAAAATTGGACGGTGTTATTCTAATAGATCTTGGAATAATAATTGTAAGATACTTTCTTTAAAAAAATTATAAAGTAGGGTGGCAAAATGGTAAACCCACGTGTGAAATTTGTCATAGCAGTCACGCATGCACAGTGGTTCCTCCCCAAATGGAAGGATGGATGGATGGACAGTAGCTGTTTCTTCAAAGATGATTCGCTTATTTCCAAAATATAATTATATAGATTACCAATGAACTTTTAAACATTTGCGATAATTATGATACAAGTTTAACTAAGCCTCAAAACATTGCAATACCTGGAAAATACATGGTTTGCCACAGTTCAATGAGTTTATCACAGCAAAATTCTAAATACAAGTATCCGAAATTTTACTTGTTTTTACCCCACAATACTTATCAATTTGTCAGCCTACTCATTATCTGAATGTATTCTTGTTTGTTAGCCATAATACAGTTTGATAATATGTAAAGGCAAATAAAGGTAAAAATAGAATAAGAGTGTATAAGAATAAATGAGAGTTCAGCGTGCAAACACCCAGGAAGCACCACCTACAATGGTGTTCGTTGCTGTTTCTAGACTTCTTTAAATTCTAAATTTAACGCATAGTCAATACTAAGAGTAAACTATTATTAAGATCAGTCCGATCTTTCTAGAAATTAACAATTTTACTCATAAAGATAGAAAGAGACCGGAGTGAGTTTAATGGGCAATGATTCTGTCCTCCTGTCCGGCATTTTTCATTTTTTAAGGTGGTACATATATACGATCAGATCTAGATTTGGAGTATGGTTAACCTCTCTGTAATGTGAGGCGCAGTGGCATCCTGGGCAACTACACGGTGACTAGGGTTGGTGCTAATGACCTAGCTGTCGGCACACCATTAAGCTTCAATTCCCCTGTACCCACCCCGATCACTAAATTCCGGATAGGAATAGGTCCAGCTAGGACGATACAGGAAAGTTTATTATAAGCCAGCCTTTGTAACTGATCATTAATTTTTGTGCACGTTCTAGTTGTAGGCTTAGTTTCAACCTAAATTATATTATTAGTATTAGTATTATAACTTGCGGCAATTATTTCTATTTATTTATTTGTATGGCAGTACTAGCATTTTTTTCTGAGTTCCAGAGTGGCCGAGAGATCTGTGAACTGTGGAGTTGCCGTTTTCACCAAAAACATAAAACAGTATCGACCATTATTGTTTTGTATCTGCATGATTAGCATAAATATAATGAGTAGATGTACATCAAATACACATTTTTTAATACCAGTTTTATTTCCAGTTACGAAAACCTTCCGAGTCCAGAGTATTGGTCGTTTTTTTTTATTGGAATGTAGCAAGTGGTTGAGAACAATTTAAAATAATAAATAATTCAGTTTATGCAAGAGAAAAACCAGTTGGGATAACACGTAAATTTAAATTTTGCCTTTAAAAAAACTAGGCTGGGTTACGTACGGAATTTGAACAGTCCACTCATACCTGATGCGAATTATTTTTATGAACTAATTATTTTAAAGTAATTAATTTTAATATTGAAATGATTTAGAAGTGTCTCAATTATTAGAATACGTTAGCAAATAACATTTTTAACTTTTGTTGGAAGCCATCCTGCATAGTTTATTCGATTATCGTTCCCTGCAGGTAATATACAGTTTTGACTAATGTTTATTCAACTATTGGTCTACAGATGTTTCGTTATTGGGAATTGCTCACAAAGTTTAAGCAAATATCCACAGATTTAATCCAAAATCAGCAGACTTGGTTTGATTTCTTTTCGAGCATAGAATATTAAAGGCATTTTGCTTCATTTGCTGCTGAAGGAGCTAGCATTTGTTCAACCAAAATTAATTTTAGAAAAAGGTCTAATAAACCTGAACAAATTCTATAATTAATCTCTTGGTGTACAGAAACGGGTTCAGAATATAAATTGTTTGGTACTTACAAAAAAATCAATAAAACGTAAGCAACAAAATATAAGGATACTTCCGAAAAAAAATACGAAAACAGTAAAAAAAAAGTATGCAGTGTATGGCAATAACACAAATTTGAAGTCACCCTGGACCCGAATATCAGGGACCAGGAGTCGGTTAAAAGTAACGTTCCACTGCTCACATACTTTTAGCGACCCTCGCAGCGAAACATGAGCTATTGTTTACCTGTTGTCGATTTGTCTCCTCGATAACTTTAAACATGAACATAATATAAAATAATTTGATACTAACGTTAAAAAAATAAAACATAACGAGCAAAATGTAAGGACCCTCCGAAAAAATATGAAAACAATGAAAACACTATGCAGTGTATGGTAATATCGAAATTTGAGTGATCCTGGACCCAAAAATCAGGAATCAGAAGTTGTTTAAAAGTACCATTCTGTTCCTCACATATGTTTAGTGATGCTCGTAATGAAACATGTGCTGTTGCGTATGTGTTGTTGGTTTGTATCTTCGATGGCTTTAAACCCCATCCGATTAATTTCAAAACTGGACATCGATTCGTAAATCAATAAAATTAATTATGGGGTGTTTATGATTATCACCTTTGTTACTATGAAATTCGGACTTGCCCTTGAAAAAATGTAAGTACTCATGGACATTATTAATAAACGAAGGTTCAGTTTTGAAATCTTGAAACATTAAATCTAAAACAACATCTGTGTAGCAGCAACTGTGTGCCTGTTGAAAAAGAAATCCAAAAAAATGACCACGTTTATGAACCTTCAACTTGCTTTCACGTTTCTAATGCACCTAACATATTGCTCTTTACATAAGTAAAAGGCAACGCATTAATTGTATTCAAACATACAACTTAATGCAATTTAACACTTAGTTCAAATTTACTTTACAACATTTGCAATCAAGCTCCAATGTTTCATTGTTAGGCCTAATTGAGGATTTTATTTTTCTCTCTGTGACACTGAACTTTTGTGAGAAGTCAGAAAATTCTAACCGTGTTTAGGATGTCATACAGTGTGTCTCAGAAGTCCCACACCAGGTGAAATACACCATTAAAGCCCGGATATGGGTTTCTGGTAATAACATACTTCTACAAGAAATCACCTACAGTGAATCCCATGATAATATCCAAAATGACCTTGGAGGTCATATTCAATGTCATCCAGTTGCATCTACCAACCTGCACAAAATACTGGCTTGAAGTGAATTTAAAAGTTGTGGGGGGGGGGGGGTTACGGGACCAATATAATACTGGACACAGAATAATCACATACAAAGCAACGAAGATATAGACAAAAGAAATCGGGTGGTGAATACAGAAATAGTTGACCCATCAAACAAAACATTAACAAAGATAGTAAACAATCGATCGTCTTGGTAATATTGTAAAATTAACGCGTCCAAGCCTACGCACCAATTATGCCGACGTCAAGGCCCCCCTCCCTGTTCGACCCACAACACATAGGTACGACAGCACTATTCATCTTCCTCCCTCCCCAGCATAACTATCTCCCATGCCAGAAGTTCCGGGGTCGAGCCTGACGACAGCAACTTGTGGCATTTTTGGGAAGAGAAGGGCCCTGTAATGCCTCGTTTTCATGTCGGTTGTGGCTTGTAAAAGATTTTAGGAATTTCCAATTGGAATTACCTAGCAAAACTGCCACTTTTCCTTCGAATGCAGTGGCTTCGGCTGGGGACATGCAAACCTCTACCAAAGGCCCGTAAGACAAGTGCATCAACACGTGTGTAGCTTTGATGCATATGTTTCAGTGGACTTGTCCGTTCTACTTCCCCTACATACATGCAAGATACCCAGGTCAAATACTTGAACTTAAAGAATAAAATTAATTAGGGAAGTTCTTTTCACTGATTTGTGAAAGGATAACTCCATTTGTAATTTTTGTACAAACTTAGTACCTCACAGAATTATCCACAAGTGACGTATGTAGTCCACTAAAATAATGAAGCTTGCGTGAACATTTAAGACAAGACACGCCGAGGTTCGTTTGAATGTAAGCACTATTTATTCCAATTACTTTCCAGTCTCTCCAGTAAGCTCGGATAGAAAAGGTTAACAATGGTGGACATTTGCAACAGTTGTAGGATGGCATGCAATATTTTCATTTTTTTTAGCTTACTTATGTGACGTTGGCTGCCCAAATGGCGTAGCAGAGAAATGAACTGAGCACCGTAATGACTGTCGTCCCCCCCCCACCCCGCGGATCCCATGGAAAAAAGGATATTGCGGGATTTTGATTGCATAAATCATACAAGGGTGTTTGTTGATATACTTTATTACGGTTGCGTTTGGTGGTTCAACTATTTCTGGCTTCTGTGCACCACCCGAATGCTTTTGCCAATAACTTACTTGCGTTGTACAGGGTGGTCCACAAAAAAACTGACGACCCAACATTTTTTAAGTCCAACTTTTCTAGTTAGCACCCCTCAGAAACAGGATAGGACAGAAATCAAATCTAATGAAACGGAAGATTTCTGTCCACTCCTGGTTCGAGGGGTGATAACTAGAAAAGTTGGGCCATCAGTTTTTTGTGGAACACACTGTATCTGATTTCTATTTTGCTTCCTGTGTTGTACCAATCTCATGATTCCCGCAACTTTTTTAATTTACTTTACGCCAGTAGCTTGTGCAGGTTAGAAGATACATACTGGATGACCTTGAATATGCCCTCCAAGGTCATGTTGGATACCTTCATTGGATTCGCCATAGGTGACTTCCAATAGGAGCAAGTTATTATCAGCCACCCATACCGAAGCCTTAATGGTGTATTACACTTGACATGGGACTACTGAGATACACTGTATGTATAAGTGTTGGTAGCATTATTTAATTTATTTTTGTCCTTTACTGAACCGACAATAATACAATATAGAATTTTTTTAAAGTTAAAATTTATCATAGTTTATCACACACACATTAATGCTCTTAAAGATAAATAAAATATTAGGTGTACTATTTTAGTTAATATTAGTAACTTGTGACCTTATTACCTGATGTCAACTTTTAGTCCCACCCTAAAGATAATAGCTGCTTGTGAAGTTAAAGGCCCAATCATAATTTTCTCTTCGGTCACAAGTAGATCTTCTGCTCCCTTTGCGTTATCGAAGTTTATTCGAGGGAACCACATCCTCTCAGAAATTTCTTGAGGAATATGAATGAAACTTTTGACGTTTTTCGACTCGTTCCGGTATTCTAGCCGGGGATCATGCCATTCGAAGAATCCTAGCATGTCAACATCGAAATCCTACATCAAAAAAAAATCAATACATTATTGCAAAAGTGTATGAAGACTTCAGAAATGTGTTGCTGTAGGTTGCTAATATCACTAAATCGAGTCAAACACAACCAGTATTCGATTATGGTTATTATATATGCAGGAAATTATATCGTAAACTCTAAGAGAAAAGTACGCATTAAAATTGGCCTTTTTCTATTACTCTTATATCTTTACGCCAAACTGTGAATTAAACTCAAACTATGTATTTCTTCACTTACGAAACTTAGGCAATTTTCAGCATGTTAAGAGAGATTATATTCAGGAATTATATCATGATTTTTGGATGTGTCAACTTGCTGGTTTAAATCTCAGTTCCATTCTAACCACAGTTTAAGTCTACCAGACACCTTATCCTTAACTATATAAATTATTATAATAATAATAAAATACAATTTGATTACCTGAAAGGTCATCGTGAGAGGACAGGGTAGGTAGACCCAACACTTATGCCCAGCCTCCCGGTAAATAAAATCATTAAAAGAGAACAAAAAGCAAGCCGTAAAACCCAAACCAATTATTCGTTATAGTACATAGGTGGTAACAAATGCTGGCAAAGATCATCCTTGTTCAACCTCCGTTTAAACTCCTCCACTGTCGGTCTGCCACCTCGGGAAGGGCATTCCAAACTGGCACAACGCGACTTGAAAAAAAATAATTTCTGGTATTGAGACGACAACACTGACGAACAAGTTTGAAGTAATAAGCTCTTCTTAATAAAAGGTTGAAGTTCAAAGAAAGGAAGCTGCAGTTAGGAAAATTGGATGATAATTTTGGAGTCGGTCGGGTTACCCTTTTTAAAAAAAAATTGGAACCACATTTTTCGTACTCTAAATAGATGGAATTTTCCCCTCATGGAAGAAGCTTGCGAAAAGTTTCATGAGTGGGAATAATATTTCATTAGCTAACAGTTTGTAAAACAAGGCTGAGAAGCCCTCAGGGCCCAAAGCATGACTAAGTTTCATTTTATTGAGAGCAGATAAAATTTTGAGAGGGGACAAATTTAGTAAAGTAACATTCACATTTTTTCAAGGTGGTGCATTGAGGATTAGGTGCGGCCACTATGTTTGCATATTGTGATTATGCCTGTTAATCTTAATTTTTCATGAGACAAAATATTGGAACTACAAAGAATTAAATTCCGAGGCAGACTGCCATTAGTTTAAAATATAAAAATATCGGATCTATTTTATACACACTATATATAATCAGCTTTCTTAACAGTATGTTACACTAGGGCGGTTATCCCTGTTAATCTTGATTTTTCACGAGACAAAATGTTGGAACTTCTAGTACTGTTGAATTCCTGGGCAGACAGCCAGGAGTGTAAAATATTAAAATATCTCATATATTTTATACACATTATATCCAAGAAATCAAGCACTGACATTTTTTTACATTTCACATTTATTATATCGAAATTTGTTTCTTACCTTCTAGTTATGTATTTGTTAACTTTCGATATTTGAAATTTCTCCATGCTGGGAAAATAACTGCTTTAGAATTGCAGGCACATATGACTGACCGAAGCTTTACAAAAATTCGTCACTTTTTAGTAATGTAGCTATTAATATCAACCTTACCTTGATAGAGTAATAGACACCTTAGTCTGCATATCATAAATTATCTTTACATTTTGGTGCACACAAATGGTTGCTCATGAGCAAAGGATCTTTTTTAATACAGTAATCTTGTTTCGCCCCCCAAGTAGGGGTGGGGATCCAGAGGAGTCACAGATGTGGCCACTGGCACTGTCCCAAATTAAAAATGGTAAGGAGTCATCACAGATGGAGCGCTTAAGGAAACGGGAGAGATCAATTTGATATAGTAGCCTCCTAAAGACACCAAGTGAATTAGCTGAAACCACGACCTCTGGGAAGAAATTCCATGCGGCCACAACACGATTTGTAAAGAAATGCTTGCGGCAGTCGACGTGGCATCTCGACACCCTCGATTTCAAGGAGTGGCCACGAGTACCAACTACACCACATCGATCGAAAAAAAGGACGATGCAGGGGCAACGTGCCATCCATGATTCGATATGAAAAGCACAAAATTTAGAGGCAGAGATCGGTAGTTGCCAGAAATCAGACCAGGACGACACAGAATTCATTTGGGCTTGCAAAAAGTCTAAGTCGAATTCACACAAGACCTCAGACCCGACCACGACCACGTCTGCGAATTTAAGTTTGGGTTTCTCGGGCGCCGACGAGGCGTTTGTCAGGCCGTTCAGAAAAATGACAAAGAGTAAGGGCCCTAATACGGACCCCTGAGGGACCCTGCTAATAATATCAGTGGCAGACAAAAAAGTTCGTTCAATTAAAACCCACTGGGATCGCAACCACCGAAACCCCACATTAGAAATAACGGAGAAGAGGAAGTCACCTTTACACAGTGGTCCATCATCATATCGCTGTCAAACCATTTTTACCAATATAGCAGTTTGGTGCGTAAAGTAGCTTATTATACATCGTTATTTCCAGTGTATAATGTTGCTGATGGCTTTTTAAATTTCCTATTATATTATTTACAGCAATTTGTTTTTATTTATTGGATTAATTTTTTTATACAATTTGATACACGGGAAAATTTTTTCGCCCAAACTGCTCAGACATGTAAACAATTTTATTCCACCAGTCGTAACTAGGTATAACGATATGTTTGGTGTTTCCAGATCTAGATCAGAGTATAAAAAGTGCATTTGACATTATAATTTTTCATCCTTTCGTAATAGTCACAAGTTAAACCCATTCTGTTAATTTTTTCTTTGGAAAAAATTGTTATGATGACTTTTTTTGTAAATCCATGCAACTCTCCTTGTTTCTATCATGGGGCATAAAGCCTGTTGAACCCATACTCAAATAAATAAAATAAATGAATAAATTAATTAATTAAGTAAATGAAATGTGAAACAAAATTTGAAACCGTATAGGAAAATTTGAATCCTAATATACGTAATATGTATTGACTGCTACCGCTCTCCACTTCCTACAGCTAGTATTTACAAATGTGCATTGATTTATTTATGGCTGAGTAAGCAGGTGATAGACTTCCTTTGTTTTCATTAGACAAATGGTGTATCTGGAAAGGACTCTTGAAAATGTATGAAAGTGACTTGTTTTACTTCCTAGTTATGCTTTCGTACCACCTATTGAATTTAGGTTTAGTTAATATCAAGAAGCTAATAATTGATTATATTTGTAGCACTTGGGAATTGACTGGGAAAGTTCAAAAAGCGTTTTTTGCTCGCTTGGAGAGTGAGATCAGTTTCTCTTAGGAATAGTACAGTTTCTAGGGCTTCCAGGCACTAACAGGATGGTTTAAATGGGTTTACTTCCACTCATGAACATATGCTTACTTTCTGTCTCTCTGAAATTGTTAGTGCGTAATCTCACAATGGCAGCTGTAAGTACTGACACAATCTCTAACTAAGTATCCTGAGTATACTTTTAAAAATGGCCGTGTGTATACATACCATAGTCATCATCGAAATTGCAGTCACAAAAAGAGGAATTATTGAGCAGTAGACGACAGCATGATCTGAAAAAAAAGCAATTTAAACTGCTACTATACATTTTACGAAGGTGCTTTACAAAATCTTGTTAAGGCCGGTTAACGTTCAATGTAGGCCACTCAGTGTAAAAAATTTTGGTGTTACTTAGTCACTGAAATGTGTCAACTAATAGCCACTAATAACTAGAGAGTCAGTGAAGACGTATCCTGAATATAACAGCAATTTAAGAAAATGTGATGTAGTTTTAGCACTGATCAACCAACATTAACAGTAGTAAGGGTCGACCTAGCATCTCTGTGTTAAACTTTCAACTTTGAAAGCTTATAACTCCGTCAAAAGTAAACATCTTTAAACCAAATTTGGAATCTAGCATCGACTAGTCAATGCCTGTCTACAGTTAAAAAACTGTGAAATTTGGTCCAGCTAAACCGGAGATACAAAGAGGGGACAAATAGACAACATCTTGTTCTTGGTCTTGTTCTGGAGGTGTACCTTTCGTCTATTCTCTCTACATGTCAAAACACTTGTCCTATAAAGCTGGTTCTTAGCTCATTTTACAGGTATTGCCCCGTAGATGTGCCCTTTCCATAAGGCCTTTTCTAATTGGTCAAATGGTTCAGGAGTTACGGAGCTCTAAACGACCAGATTGATTGTTTTACATTGTTTTAAACATTGTTATTATGCAACAATGCCAATTAGCAAACGCCAGCTGCAAGACGCCGACTGAAGATTAAAGGATTTGTTTTTATTATTTAAGGGTAAGCCTAGGGTCTCTGTGTTAAACTGTGAGGTTATTTATTGGGTGCACCTTGCATTTAACATTTTGCCTCACTGAAGCTCTCGGCGTTTGCTGGCGTCCTAATGACGTCATTCTCATAGTTTGTTGCGATGTTCTAGTTCTGTATTTTTAAGTTACATTTAAAACTCGTATTATATTTTTTTAAATTTATTTATTGTAAGTAATTTGTTATTATGTAATTTTTTAATTTCACTGTATTGTCTTTATATCATGTAATTGATACTATGTAAATGTGGTTTAAATGTTTTGCGCCTGCGCAGATTGTACCATTTTAGGTGCGTTTAAAATTGTACAAAATGCTATGCACATTTTCCTGGAGCAGTGAGCGTCAGTCGTCGACGGGAGACGGTTTGGTTTTTGCGCTTTGGCTGGAGCATGGGGGGGGGGAATGAGGCTTAATGGCGCGTCGACAACTTGGTCATTAGCGCCAACCTCAGTCACAGTGCAGTGGTCCGGGTTGCCACTGCACCACACATTACAGAGATGTTATTCAAACCCTTAATTTAAATCTTGTCATACATCTGTACCTCCTGCAAAAATTGAAAAACAGTGGACAGGAGGACAGACTTATCACCCAATTGACGCGGAATGTCATGCGGAAGATGGAAACGACGACGAACACCATCAAGATGGTGACAATCAACAAGGAAGTGCCGGACAGTAAGTGGCTGTCGACACCAAGATCATTCAGGAGGGTCAAGCCCCCGCAAAAGGAAACAGTGAGTAAGTCGAGTGTGACCAACGCGCAAACGGGCCAACACCACCTCCTCACGGCGACTGCGGCGACACGCCGAGTGCCATTCCTCAACAGTGCCTTTAATAGCACGCAACTTATTACCGACTTGACTGTCCCACAAGGCTTGCCAAAAAGCGTGTAACCTCAGACGCAGAGTTGGAAAGGCGTCTGAGGGAACAAGGCCAAGATCCCTCCGGAGCGGGCCAGAAACGGCCCCTTTCGCTGCAGAATCTGCTTGCTCATTTCCACCTATCCCAACATGGCCCGGGATCCAGTAGAAAAGCACGGTTTTACGCCGGCCAGGCAAGCGGGAAAGGAAAGCTTGGACACGTTGTGTCAACGGGTTCCGAGGATTGTAATTCGCCAAGGACTCCAGGGCACTCATGGAATCGCTAAAGACAATGAAATGCGTGCCCTGAAGGTCAAGGATCCATTCCACTGCTAAACCGAGAGACAAAAGCTCTGCAGAAAACACAGAATAGCCTGGTGGAAGGCGATGGGCAACCGTGACTCCCTTACACACACAAGCACACGCCACGCCAACGTCTGACTTTGACCCATCAGTAAACAGCCGCTGATAACCGGTGTACTGAGAACACAGCCGCCGGAACTCCTGCAAGTACCTTGCTGGTAGAGTGGAACCCTTCGGGAGGGACGCCAGAGCGAAAATGAAAATGCCACCTGGGACAAGCCAAGGGGCCACTGGCATCCCACCAAGCCTCAAGACGCAGGGTATTTCAAAGGCTATTTCTTGACAGGACTGCTGGAGCCTATCGCGGAAATCACCCTTACCCACACTGTGTCTACCGACTCGCAAGTCTGGCCCAAAAACCATAGACCAATCAGGACTGGATTGCACAGCACGCAACCGCAAAGCATACTGAATGGCAAGCTGTCGCCGACGAATGGACAAAGGTGGCTCCGAGGCCTCAGCATAGAGGCTGACCACTGGAGACGTTCGAAATGCCCCAGTCGCCAGATGCAGGCCACTGTGATGCACAGTGTCCAACATCTGGAGAGTCGAGTCACTAGCTGAACCATAGACCATGCACGCATAATCAAGTTTGCTGCGGACAAGGGCTCGGTAGAGGCGCAACATGTCAGTGCGATCGGCACCCCATGAAGTGCCCGACAGAACCCGCAAGATGTTAAGCGCCCGCAAAGCCTTGTCCTTAAGTTGACGCAAGTGTGGAAGCCAAGATAACCTGGAATCGAACACCAGACCCAGGAAACGTGCCTGTGGGACAACAGGAATCTGTGCCTGTCCCAAGTACAGGCAAGGATCTGGATGCAGTGTTCGTTGGCGGCAAAAGTGGACGCACACAGTCTGCTGGGCACTGGAGTATGGGCGTGGCTCCTCGAGTGAAGGTGGTTATGCTGCTGCCACTATCGCTTCGTTATTTATCAGTCAAATAACCAAAACAGTATCTTCAGTCACCAGGACTCTTGGACCATATTTTGATTACTTTGATGTCA